>PVJL010009361.1:0-57899 GCA_004026885.1 Lyroderma lyra
CGACACACACACTCACACACACTCACACACACCACACATACACACACTCACACACAAACCACACACCACACACACACACACACTCACACACAAACCCCACATACACACACTCACACACACTCACACACACTCACATACACCACACACACACACACACACACACACACACCCCACACACAGGGGGCCAAAAATATGTACACACATTTTAAGAAAGAAAAAACTGTAACTAAAATTGTAATACTCAATATACACCAATAACAAAGGATGAACACAAGTCACGTGTGACTTCTGCAATGACAAGCGGTGCTCACAGTGGTCACCATTGGCATCCAGACACGTCTGATGACGGCGAACTACGGCGTGAGCAGCGCTGACCACAGTGTCCCCTGTATCCCTGCGCATGCTGCTTCAATTTCATCCCCGCAGTCCCGCCGGTGTAGCCGGTTTTCTACGGGACACCACGTCCTCTAAGGTCCCCCACAGGTAGAAGTCAAGGGGTGTTAAGTCAGGAAAACGTGGGGGAAACTTAAACAACGTTCTCGAATTTCAAATACCACTGCCATATGGTCCTGTGCTCCTCGAATGACAACCGTGCTTCTGCCGCTTTCTGTGACTGTCCTGCCTGTCGCGTGGTGACACTAGCATTCATTTGATTAACGCCACCTTTTGAGCGAACGTCATACTACACATTGCTACCGTAATTCAATTCAACTTTGAGAAGTAATACATAGATAACATCTATTAAAATGTGTGTACATTTGAGGGGCACCTGGTACATGTGACGTAATACTCGTAGCTTCGTAGCGTGCCCCCTCCTCCCCCAGTACCGCCCTCGTTTACCCCCTCTTGGGAATTCGATATATACTGTTTACCTCGATGTTTTCCTGCTTCCTATGGGGACACGTTTGGCTAATTCCCCAAGTCAGGGTGGCTTCAGCCCCTGCACGACTCTGAATTGAATGTACCGTGTCCTTACTCGTTTCACATTCCAACATATTTCAAGAGAGGCCGCCGGTTCACACCGTCTCCCATTTACTCTTGATAAACGCTGTGTGGTTTAGGCCACAAATCAGCGTTTCTGTGCTCTCAGTGCCTCACACATATTTTAAAAAACTGGAACAGCCTGATTCCCCTCCATTGTCTCTTGTCAGAGCTCTGACAGGTTCCCTTGCAGAACGCTGGGCGAGAGGCGCATGCTGTTACTCTCATCCTCACTCTCCTCTGATCAGGACCCTGGGTTCTCTTTGGTGCCGACCCACTGACTTCAGATGACTCCATCACATCTTTCTTGCTGCAGGAAATTCCTTCCTGGCTCTTCATGCAAATACACGCGTGGCACGTCTGCTCTCAAACCCCAGCAGCTCTGCTGACACGGTCATCGGTGAATAGTGTTCAGGCTGGGTCTCGAAAAGCCAAGGGCAAGGTAAAATACAGGGCCCGCAGGTGACAGTAGATGACGTTTTCTCCTCCCTTTTCGAAGAGGCCGTGACCACGCCCTGTGGCCGCCATGGTATTCCACGGGCCTTTGCAGGGTGTTTGTAGCTCGTCCTGTTATCTGCCGGTTTGGGCTGTCACCTCCTGTGTCCTGCCTTTGCCTCTGAAATGCAACTCCTTCCAGGATCTTCAGCCGCGTCCTACCTTGCCACACTGACAGCGTGGCCCTGGACTCTCAGAGGACTTACCTTCAGGCGTCTGCCCTTATGTAGGAAGAAGCACTTTGCATTTTTAGTCATTCATCAGGAGATGGAATGGGAATGACAGGCACACGGCGGCATGGTTGTAGACACTGGTGCGTACAGCCGGAGCACACACGACCAGACGTGCTCAGCACCGTAGGAAAGGACATGGCTGCAATTAGAAACCTTTAAAACACTCGAGCTGGTATTAGAATTCGGCCTCCTCTGTGGAAGGTTAAGAAGCCCCGTCTCGTCATGGGTTATAAAATCTGCCTTTATATAAAGAAAGGCAAATAGAGAGCAACGCCCTCGTCTAACCTCTTTTCTTTGCGTACTTTAATTATAGCCCTTTCCTTCCGAAATGTTCTGTCGGAGCCTGTTGCCACGACCCTCTGCTTTAAAGTTGTCTCCGTGCGATTCTTACCGAACGAATCGGGGCTCCCCGTTACGGTGAGGGTACTTTCTTCGGCCTTGTTCATCTCAAAAGAATTGAACGCCTGCTCCCCCTTAAGTTACCCCCTTCCCTGTCACTCCACCCCAGAACCTGTGCGACTGCTCCGTCTCTGCTCTGCCCTGGAGAATGCCCGATGCCACCTCGGAGACACTGCAGCCACTGCCTGTCCCTTCGCCTCAGCGAACTGCCCTCGGTTCTCCCTCTGTGAGAGGGGAAAGCAAAGGCTGTCCCATCAAACACTCACCCTCAGGCACAAAGGGGCGGAGTGGCCTTGATGTCACTGTGGCAGTGACAGTGGGAAATCACATATACACACAGGCCAGGCGCGGTGCTGGCTGAGCGGTATTTGAACTTTTTGCTCCAAATGTCACCATGCTGTGTTCGGGCTTTCATGAACACCCCAAAACCAAAGGTCTCCTCTTCCTCTGAGTAGTAGAGCCTCGACATGTGAGCGTGGCTCTTACCTAGTTCTTCTCATTAATATTGTTTGTGGTCATCATCACACTTGGCGGCAACACACCTCCGGAGCTGGATGGGTCTTGCACAATAATCGTGTATTTCCACGCGACTTCTCCATCAGCAAGCCGAAGTCCGGAGACTCCGACTGAATGTCAACCTCTGGCTCCAGTGACCGGCCTGTTATAGAATGGGCCTTTTCATATTGCCAAAGGGTCCCCTAAAAATTGAGCATCTTAAGGTTCAGGGGAATCCCCATTCCTGTAGAATCCCTTTGCAGGAGTTAATAACGTGTATACGACTGTGATGTGTATCCCGGGACGGATTGCGAGTTTATGTGAGGGCAAGGGCTTGCCTGTCAGTGGGATTTGTGTGTCCCGGAAGACTCCCAGAAACAAAGCATTCTCTTTGACCCCAGTGGTAGCAGTTGTATTTAATTATCTCACACATCTATTTCCAAAATGATTTTCAAGACTCATCCATCGAGGATAATAAAGAAAAGGGGACCACCCTAGAAAAACGCTTAGCGTCTATGAAAGTCAGGATAAACTCAGGTCCCCGTATGTCATACGAGAAGTTTTAAATGTCATGCGGGTGTTTCTAGGGAGGCCAGCGTCCTTAAGGAGAGACCACACCGCTCCTCGTCACGTTCGCACTAACCACCAGCAGCCAAACAGAAGGGTAGAATATATTCCATTTGCACAAAATGTATTTTACGAGATTAGGAAGCAAATCCAGTCTATCCTTCTAAAAGAAAGCGGGGGGAGGGGTCTTGCATGCTACATGTCTATCCCTGGCTGGTTTCAAACATGACACACATTTTGATGTCATCGTTTTGAACCTGTGACTTATTTCCACTTGCAGCCTGTGCCCCTGTCTGCCTGCCGCCTGGGCCAGAGCCAGCTGATGAGGTGTCTGCAATTTAAAACAGCCCGAGGAAGCCTTGAGGCAGAGCTGGCGGTTCGTCCTGCATTTATATGTATATATATATTTTTCTAGTTATAGTTTTATTTTTTGAAAAATCTACATTATAACCCAGATAGAGTTATATTTTGGAGTCAAGCGAAACGTCATGATAGCTGCACATACTATCTAGAATTGAACACGTCTTGGTGTAATGATACTTATTTTCCTGTCAACTGCCATTCTGCAGGAAAATATTAACCCAGACGCCAGCTGCATTCACGGTCTCGAGGTGGGTAAAGCTTACACACCGGAGCCATCACGGCGACACACCGGAGCCATCACGCCGGCTCAGGAGAGTCACCTGCAGCTCGGACCTTCCGAGTAGAGGCGAAAGTCAGGACCCTGCAGGGTGTGTGGCTTTCACGTGACACTCATGGCTTCTAGGCACCATCGCCTTGTATTGGGTCTGTCAGAGGAAATGCTAGACACGATTTTATTCAATTGTCTGGTCCCTTTAGTCAAAGCTAATTTAAAAAATTATCCTTTGTCTTGAAATATTGTGATGAATTTTTTTTTGGTGTCATTCAAGGAAACTTAATTTCAGACACGCTGCAGAAAGGGAATGAGAATGAACACATCATAAAACTATGGAAAAATCAGTGTTTTCTGACCAAAGCATAGCCTTCAATACATGCAATATTCTTAAAACTTTGCATATGTGGTTTTTGTTTAACAAGAATGAAGGCACAGAACTCATCTCTCTCCAAATTTGCTATTTGAATAGAAAAGTACTAATAACCTGGCTTATAAATTTGCATATGCTAATCCCTTTTAAAGCTTAAAATAGCATTCCATGGATATGAAAAATTAATTGAAATAATAATACACCATCCTCTTACAGGGCGAAATATTTAGTGAGAAAACCAAGTATTTGGGTCATGTAAATTGAGTAGACATTAAAGGATAAATATTAACTTAAAAATGCATTTTCACACATAGCCAATATTAACATATCAAACTGCTCCGACATCTGAACTCGCATTTCATTTTTTTCAAATATAGTCTCCCACCACAATACTGTTGCTAGGAACCACCACTCCGGTAATTACACAAACTCGGGAATGCCTTCAATATACAGGATCTCGATGGCATAGCTGAGCACAGTTTCCCTTAACCAGCAGTATTATGGAAAACAGAAATCTTTTTTCTATAACCGAATTTATTAAATATAATGTTAGAGCTTTGCTAGGGTAAGTCATTCAATATAAACCTTGAATAATACAGCAAATAAAAATTTAAACAATAATATCCCAGTAAAAATTCCCTATGGTCTACCTAACACAGTGATCATATTAGTTGTTAATTTATACAATGTATTTAGCAAATTACTCTAATAGAAATATTTGTTTTGTTTTAATGCCAGTTATTAATTGAACTCACTGTTGATTAAGAAATTAAATTTTATTATTTTTGGCCAATTTTGAATGTAGCATAACTTCCTAATATTTTAATAAATATGCTGTTTATATTTTGCTACCTATTCAGACCATCATAATAATGATATAAATAATGATATAAATAACACAGGGATTGTAGAGACAAGTTTCTTTTTTTAACAATTTTGCCAGACATAGAAAGGAATAGAGATATAAGGTCACACACCAAGTAATCAGTCATCAAATTTCTCTATAACATCTAAAAGCTAAAATACAATGCAACATGTCTTTAAAATCCTCAAGGGGATTCTTTTCCAAACTAGAATCAGTTGTTATCATCAGATCAACTGATTTTCTTGGAAGTAACTTACTGGTGTTAGAATACAATAAAACAAATTGAGGCCTGTTCATAATGACTCCATCCATTACCGGGAAATGTTACACTTGATTCTGGTGCACATTTTATAGAATTTCAGGGTATCTCCTCAGCTCAAGTCCGTCCTGGCATGTAACAGTTAGGATTAGGCAAATGAACAGGACAATTGTTCTTTGCTCAGTGGGCATTCAGCAGGGTAAAGGGACCCTTGAATACTTTCATGATAAAGGCTGGCTGAGGAGAGCCCTGGCGGGCCACTGCTGAGCTGAGACAAACCTTAATTAACCACAATTTACAATGCGAGCTTCTCCTGGAAGTTGTAAGCCTTCCACAGACTCCAGAGTCCCACAGTAGTGACAGGGGGCAGATTCTGCCAGGTCACTTGTCATGCAAGTGAAGGAGAGATTGCTGCCACTCCCCACCCTGCCATCTTCCTGTCACGGCTTTGGAAATGCTTATGTATTTTTGAAGTCCTTGGAGTTTTCGTGGTTGTCTATAATTATCTTCTTGCACAGATATTTTTTTCTAATTTTAGATCTCCCTTCCATCAGGTCCCAGTAGGATATTATAAAATAAACTTCTTTCTTTCTGTCTTTGACCAGCAAAAATGAAACTCCTTGGAGATTCCTTTGACTTTCATTATGACAGTTTTTAGGGAAAAACTTTATGTCAGGGTTCTGTAGATGAAAGCAAAGTGTTTTGCTACGAGGCCTGGAAATGGGACACTAGAGCTGTCCTTGGTTTGCACTTGGTCAAAGTCTCTCTCTCTCTCTGTCTCTGTCTCTCTCTCTCTCTCTCTCTCTCTCTCTCTCTCTCTGTCTCTGTCTCTGTCTCTGTCTCAATGCTCAAACCCCTACTGGGTCCATACTTCAACATATGAGATAGGTCATGGTGTTCGATGTTTTTACTAATTTAGGTGTTTCACATTTATTAATACAACATTAAGCTTGTCAGCTTTTAGACTTAAGAATCTTGGGTATCAGAACAAAAAACCAACCAACGCACCGAGCTTTTCCTCACACTGCAGTTGGCAGGCCCCGGACCCTGCTGACCACTTGGCGTCGTGCGTGTGCCGTGTGCTCCGAGAGGGGACCACTCGGCCCAGGGAGCCGTGTAGGAAACCGTCATCCAACGGCAGGTTGCTCGTGGACTCCCGCACAAGCGCTCCGGAGCCGGCCCGGCCCAGCGCCACTGCCGTGTGTCCTCCGGGCTCTGCTCCTGAGTCAGCGGGCGCAGAGGACCGTCACGGGGGTGCGGGGCAGTAGGGACGCTGGGTGACAAGCTGGTGTGTCACCGCAGAAAAGGGCCAGTCCTGGCACCGGCGGGGAGATTCCTAATTCATCTGCAAAACGGGTGCAGGACGTCATTGACCTTGAGGACTTAGCTACGGGCCCTCACCCCCAGCCCTGAGCATCAAAGGGGAGCACCACCCAGCGAGCCCCGGGGAGCGGGGAGGAGGGCCAGGAGTCAGCTGCGGGTTCTCGGACGGGACCGGCGAGGAGGATGCTCTCGTTCTGCTTGGGGATCCGTGGCCTCTGTAATGTGCAGAGACGCATTTCCCAGACTCATTCCTGGCCACTGGAACTGTCACTCCCTCAAGGGAAACGTGAGTTGAAGCTGCGTCTGTGAAAGCACGATTGCCGATGCTGGGGCTGGGGACACCATTGTCCACGGCCCGCGACGTGGTACCTGCCTGTCGGCGTAAACCTCTATGCTGGCAATCCCTGTCTCAGCCTAACAACTGTCAGCAGGTCACATGAAGGTGACCGGATAAGTCTGCTGCGCTGCCTGGCTCCTCAGAGGTCCTTCATCGGAGCTCTTGTGCACTTTGTCCTGAGGGCACCGGGGTGAGGGGCCTGAACCGAGGTGGCCCGTCGGTGCACCGAGCTGTCAGGCCCGCCCTGCGACTCCACCCCACCGACCGTTTCCCAGCTGGCCCGTCCCGTGCACGTGGACGTGCGGAGACATAGGCGGAGCCCACGTTGCCCGCCGCGTGACGTGTGGCACTCTGCTGTCCCCTCCCGGGTCAGGCGAGTCAGGTGTCATTCTCTGAAACTGCCGGAAGGCGGACGACATGGTTCTGCGACCACAGACTCGGCTTCACTGCGTTAGCTGAGCAGAGACCGTGACGTAAACAGTAAAATGTCATTTATTTGAAATCATACTTTACAGAAAAGCGAATTAAGTACATGGTTAAATGTGACATAAATTCTCATTTCTAAGACTTTGCAATCTGACACGCTGCCCGGACAGCAGATGCTCTCTCCTGAGGACGATCTCAAAGTGAGTCGACGTGGCGACAAGTTATAAAACAATTCCTATTTGTTTTGTGGACCTAAGCTACGTGCCTAGCATTTTCTTGAGTTTTTCATTAGTTCTGTAACTTTCGATGTGTGTGATGATGAAAATGATAGTAAAAAATATATCCTGAGAATAACGCAGTGTAAAATTATGGCAAACACACTAATTTTGTGGTTAAACAGTTGATAACAGATTCCCAGTAGGATTCAGACTATATTTGCTTTAAGATTATTTCCAAAGAGGTATTCACACAAGAAACAGTGTTCTCAGACATAGCGTGTGTAAGACAGAAAATGCATTAAAACAGGCTCTTCGTCGCGTAGATGTTTCAGTGCACAGAACTGGTACTGCAAAAGCCTTCCTCAGTCAGGAATCACACAGATTCGTACACGGTGTTGTCGAGATTATTTGTAAGTAGTAGGAAACACGCATTGCCTATATGAATATTCACTTATACTCACTCTGGAGGCTTGCTTTATTTACCTGCTGCACAGGGTAACTACTGCCCTTGACTCAATCTGTAAGAGCTAGAGGGACCACCGGGGGGAAGGCTCCAATTTGGAAAACAAATCTGTGCACAACGACGGTCTTCTTGCTCTACACGAAACGATGTCATCATGTTTGTTTCCAGGCTGAAAAACGTATGTACGGTGTCTGCAGGCAGACATGGCCTTATCTTAACCCATTTGCTATGGGAAGTTATTAAAGCAATTCAAGAATAGCTGGGAAACTTCAAATTCTATAAATAGAATGGACATCTGTTTCTAATAGACACCTTAATATGTCTGCTAAAACAAAAATTAATATTCAGTTCCCAAACTGACTGTGATGGCACTGAGGTCCAATCACATGCAGACCCTCCAGGTCATCCTTGAGTATATATTAATGCCGTCGTAATGATGCCAACCTTCATGGTTTTTCCTTTAAGATATATTTCTGCATTAAAGGGGAAAAAATCAGCAAAAGAACCGATATCTGACAGCTAGAAGAGAAGGGGAGAACCGAGAGAAGATCGCTTCAGCTTTTTGCATTTTGAATAAATCGGTATGTTATAAATAGAAGCAGAGCTCTACTGCCGGGAGGAGGAGGACGGAGTTGCACACACTTTTACTTTCATGAGATTTTGAGAATGTCATCCTCCGTCAGTGACATCCTGAGGAAAGTTTTGGTTTGCTTGTTTGTGTATTTTCAATTGGAAATGAACAGTTCCTTAAAGCAACTTTTTCAAAAGAGTGAGGACAGTTTCACAAACACTGTGCCGTTTGTATTTCCATACACCCTGTGCTATTTGTTCAAAACCAGCGTTCATAAATGGGGTGCCCAGAATGCATGGCCATAGCCTACTCCCCAGAACCTGTAAATGGGAGAAGGAGATTCATCAGGATTATCCAGGTGGACCCGAAATCCGGTAACAAGTGTCCTTCTAAGCATCGGGCAGGAGATTGGCGTGCCACGGAGAGTGCATTGTGATGACAGAGTTTAGAGCGAGATGTCCCCAGACCAAGGAAGCTGGTGGCCAGCAGGCTTTAGAAGCAAAAACCAACTGTTCCCTAGAACTCCCGTAGTGGAGACAGTCCTGTGACACCTTGATTTTGGACTTCCAGCTCCTAGAATGGGAAGAGAATACATTCCTGTTGTTTTAAGCTACCCGGGGTTTGGCCCTGCGTTGTGGCAGCCCTAGGAAATGAACGTAGAAGCCACAGCAAAGTGACATAATCCCTACATTCACAAAAATAGTTGTGAAAATGCTCTGAGTGGTCAAATGACTTGCAAACAAATATTCAGCAATTTTGTTTCTAAAATAAATGTAAGAGTTGAATTCTCCAAAACACCATGATGTTCTGCCTCCCCATGGCGGGGACAAATGCATGGACCATTTTCTTATTCTTTAACAAATCATCTTCTGTCACGTGCGGGGTTGGGCTCTGTGACGTGTAATCATTTACGTCCCTCCCCCAGAACAGACTGTTGCCTTCAGACTCGTGCCATGTGCTGGTAGTTGGCTGTCCGTCTGTTTGCTCAGCCTGTACAGTAATGAACGTGACTGGTGGAGGAGCACCCCACACGAGCCATCTGGGGGTACCTTCCTGCCGATTTCAGCTCTTCCCATGGAAACCAAATCCTCATGTTCGGATTCGTTTGCTGTGCTGCAGGAATCCCACTGGGCTGAAGCACCCGAATTTGTTACTATACGCAACAACAGGAGGATTTTTCTATTTTTCTAAGAGAAAGTACAGCATGTCTTAAGCACAACGCGGCTGTGTTCTAACACACCTCAGGGCGTACGTGTTAGAGCATATAAGACCCTGAAAGGACTCACACAGGGCCCCTAAGTCGCTAACAAATGGCTGTCGTCTGAGGCACGTGCAGACGTAGCTTCCTGTCAGTTTTGCCATTTGGCTTTCACTTTAATGTGTGCTTTTTGCCTGCCTTTCTTAGTGCTAAGGGGGACGTATTAGCCAGCTAAATGTTACGTATTTTCCCGGGAAATGTACTCCATACCACTTGTTATTGTTAAACACGATGATAATTCAATTTCCTAGTCTGTTGGTTGTATCCCAACACTAAGTGACACACGCCAGCGTGAAGAGCTCTTTAAGTCTGTGAGGGTTTGGGGCTCTGTGCTGCTGTTTCTCTCAAAAATCTTAGCACAGCTCCGGCTTAATAAGACGTTTAATAATGAGCAGTTGCAAAATTTCTGAAAGAACGGTCAACTTGATAGGAGATTATCTAACTGCTCCTGCTATCACTGTTATATTCATGTTTGCTATAAATCATTGTGGATATCTGTATTATTTGATACAATTGGATATAATACATATAAATCATACAAATTTGGTGACTGGTAACCATTAGTAAGACACAGGCTCTGTCCTAAAATTATATTGTAGTTCAGAATACACTTTCCTCTAATAGTCAATAGATAAAATATGCTCAATAATGAGGTATAAATTATAATACCCGCTACTAAGGTTATGAGATTATGTACCTTCACTATAGCAAAGCCAGCTCTGTTGTTTATTTGTATTTAGCAGGGAGATTGCAGGACGTTTTATGGGAAATACCATGGCAGCACAGATTACAATGGCTGAGCTAAGATCACTAAGCCACGTGAACTCTCCACAGAACATATTCTGATTTGTGTTTGAATTTGGGCACCTGTTTGTTTGTTCAATAGAAAAGACAATAGGGTTCATTGTTATGCAGCTGAGGGAGAATTATGCTGCCCACATTTTTGAGTGCATATAAGTTGAGTGCATTTGATTGTAGACCAGAACACATTTTCCAACTTATTAAAAGCTTGGGGCTCTGCATGGCCTCGTGTGCTGGCTGACCTTGAAAAATTCTCTTAGGATAACATGTCAATTAGGAGCTCATCCTAATAAATGTGAATGCCAAATGTAACCACAAAGCAATACCCCAATTCTTGAATTACGTTTATATTTATTTTGTTACTGAATTTTTCAAAAATGTACCTACCTTTTAGTAACTGATTTAGGTACGAATTGTAATGGTGATTGGATGTTGAAGCAGGAAGCTAGGGAATGAAAGATTTGTTGGAAGAATTGACTCCTGTTTGTACTTATGTTGAGTGATTGAGATAATTCCTTTTGCTTCTTATACACTTCCTTCCAGAACTCACCAGAACTACTAATAATGAATCACAGATGTGCTCATATAGTACTTCACTGGAGTCAAGTTCTGTGATAGATGCCTCAGGGGACAAAAATATAAATAGAAGGCCATTTCAGCCCTCAGGAAGTTTTCAGACCAATATCAAAATGAAAGAAATCCAAATATTTGCAGTGAAAAGAAGAAGACAATATGTATGGTAATAGAGCACTAGTAATGGGAGCAGTATGAAAGGAAAAGAAATCTTTACCCCATGAATTGGATGAGAAAAGCCTTTATGAAAAGAAGTTGACAGTCAAGAGAATGATGAGGAAGGTTGTTTGTTTATTTGTGTTTGTTGTTTGTTTGTTTTGTAAGAACACTTAGCAGGAGCTCCACCTTCTTTACCAAATTTTAAGTGCACCTTACCATGTCATTAACTCTTCACAGTACCTGAAGACATTAGAAGTGAAATAAGTATGTCTCAGAAGGACAGATACCTGGTGGTTTGCTGGCGTGAGGCATCTAAAGTCGTCACACTCACAGAAGCAGACGGCTCTGTGGTGGAGGAAGAGACGTGGGGCATGCTCAGTGGGTGTAAAGTTTCCCTTGTGCAAAATGAGTACATTCAGGGGATGGTCAGGTTTTGACAGTCACACTTGAAGAGTCTGAGAGAATACTTAAGGCAGGTGAAATCAGGTGTGAAATGGTACAGATGAGGGAAATTTACAGTTTACATGGGATGATTAAGGAGTCTAGTTTACTTTTAACATGCAGGGCAGTCATGTTAAAGTGGGACCCTTAAAATGTTGTCGCTGAGCAACCATGAAGCAATATTCTTGTTTTTGCTTCAGAGAATTCCTATGAAGCAGGGAGTGTTAATATTCCCACAATGCAGCAGAGGCAACTGGGTCCGAGCCAGTTCAGATAGCATCCCTGAGTGGCCTAAACAACAAACTTATTTCTCACAGTTTGGAGGCTGGGAAGTCCAAGGTCAGGGTGCCCTCCTGGTTGGGTTCTTGATGAGGATCCCCTTCCTGGTCTACAGATCGTCATCTCATTGAATCCTCACACTGGAGAGCAGAAGGGAAGTCAGTGTTGTCATGTCTCTTCTTACAAGGGCACTGTCTTAGGGACGTTCGTGCTGCTATAAGAAAATACCATCAAATGGGTGGCTTAACAAACCAAACCATATAAAAAACCTCCACATGTATCTCTAACAGTTCTGAAGGCTGGGAAGGCCAAGGTCATGGTGTCAGCAGATTCAATGTCTGGTGAGGAGTGACTTCACCAGAGAGGTTTATAGACAGCTGTCTTCCCACCGTAACTTTATGTGGTGTAAGGGGCTGAGAAATTCAGTGAATCCTTCTCTTTAAGGCAAGAATCCCAACTCTCCAGTCCCCACCCCCCATAACCCAGTCACCTCCAAAGTCCCCATCTTTTAGCAACATCACCTTAAGGATCAGGACCTCAATATATGACTTTTTTTTTTATGTGGGTAGTTCCCTGGCTGGGAATCGAACCCAGGTTGCAGCGTTGACAGCGCCGAAGCCTAGCCACTACACCACCAGGGAATTCCCTCAATATATGACTTTTGAGGACTCGAACACTCAAGCTATTGCAGACAGTCATCCCATCACAAGGGCTCTGCCTTCATGACCTAACTGCCTCTCAAATGTCCCACCTCCAAATATTATCATATTGGGGATTAGGGTTCCAACATACATACTGGGAAACATAAACCTGGAGTCCAAAAGAAATAGTTTCCTAATCTTACAAACAACAGAATTTTGGTGGGGAAAGTTTCCCCCGAGAGCCCAGGCTGATCGCTGCATGCTTTTGGAACAGGAAGTTGAGGCCATTATCATCAACAGGCTTGGGAGTGCCAGAATGAGGAATTGGGGCCACCTGATGAAATTCCTTTTAAGGTTTTTGAAGAAGTAAGCAGCAAACTGTGATTGTTTTCAAATAATGACTCTGGCAGTAGCATGAATGATGAATTGAAGATGAGGCAACTAAGGGTCAGCCTCCTGGACACACACTAGGGAATTTGTTGACATTAGACATGGCTGGATAATGCCTGAGATAGGAAGTGACCAGAGTGGCTCCGGGGTCTGAGGGTATGTGGAAGATATCTTTCATTAGGATGAATTTAGGGCACATCAGTTTAAATGTTTCATGAAATTTGAACTGCTGTGACTACTAAGTACTTGTAAAGGTCTCATTAATATTAAATAGGTTCCACCACTCTGCCCACTGACATACAGGTAAAGCATATTAGCATGCACTTTTAGATTGCTGCTATATTTTTCAGACCTACTTTCCTCTAAGGTGCATGTGATAAATTTATTTGCTAATAATCTGAAACAGTTTTTCTTTCTAAAACAAGACATTCAGCCAAGTGCTATGCCTTGGTTACCAGGCTGACGTATTCAGAAAATATAACAATAGAAGTCACAATTATGGGGTTCTCACAGATGGAATGCATTCCTGATCACTTCAAAGATAATTTTATAATAAACACTATCATAAGAAAGTACATTGGTGATGAGAGATTAATTATCCAGGTACGCACACAAATGACCCCACAAAGTCTGATGTGGTAAGCACATGAGATTGTAAATATTGTGATTATACTGGGACATCTAAAAGAAGGAATAGATAAAAACAACATCCCAGAGAGATGCAACATGAACTTGACTGATTTTGCTTCATATTGATTTCTTCCTGTAACCTTCACTGTGCACTTATTTTATTGTAGCATCTTACTGGAAATAAACACTCACTGGGATATGGCCATTGGAAATGACTTAGGCTATTAACAAGACTGCGAGTGAAAACTAAGCTATGCAAATACAGGTCTCTGCTAGTTCTATGCAAGATATGCACATAAAAAACCAGGGGAGGTGAGAGTGAGCTATTTCATATTTGGCCATTAGTGCTATACTTTCTTATAAACCTTTTATGTATATAGACCTGTCTAGGAATGGAATAAAATATTTCAATGGCATAAACACGATGGCGTAAGAGAAAAGGACATTAAGAATTAATTCAATATTAATTAATCCAGTATCAGAAAAAGCACACGAGGGACAGAGTATTCTCACACCAACAGATGAGAACAAAATAGTAATTAGAGCAAGATGAATGGGAAGAATTACTGAAATACTCAGTGTATTTTCATTGTGATTATCCCGTTAATTGGTCAAAAAGGTGGCGCATTTATTTTTTAAATCTGTGAATTGAAACTGACAACAAAATGCCGAACATAAAGTTAGTGTCACATTTATTTTTCTTTTTGAACATCACCCACGTGTAATGTCGGCAGGTTTTGTTGTAGAGGGAAAAGGACTGTACATTCTAAGCTACACATTGTAATAGCTACTGGGGTGTTAAGGAATGAATAAATAAGGCAAAGAACCTGCTCATGGTAGTGAGAGAATGTTTTTAACAAGGGCATTGTATATGCAAAGACAGGAAATAAAATAGCTTTATTTCATTTCAAGTAATGGTAAGAATGTGGGATTTTTTAGGGAGAGATATATAGTGAGAATATAGTGAGTTATGACAGAAATCTTAGCCCAAAATATAACTTAAATCGGAAGAATATTTACTTCACAAGGCCATTCATCGCAGAGGCTCTCTAAACCCTTAAGCACAGGCCCATCCCTCACTTGCGTTTCCCTCACGCCCTGATGGCCAAGTCCTTGGGTTCTGCGCCCCAGGCACGATTCTGCCTTCCACCGCCGGGAGAACCCCTACTGTGAACACCTTGCATACCAGCAAGTCACGGGGGTGGGTTAATGGGGTCAGAGCACACACTAGTAACCTGGGGGATGCGCCCTCGTGTCGCAGTCTCCCTTCCCTGTCTCCCGCTCCCACGCTCATCTCCTGGGATCCCCCCCTCAAATAAGCTGCCTGCACACAGCCCGTGTCTCGGGAAACCCCAGGGCACCCGCTGGCACATCATAGGTACGCAAATGACCGCTTTCTGCTTGTCCTAATGCATTCAGGCCCTCTGCACTGCCATGCCCCTTCCTGCAGTTCAGGCCATGCACGGAGGGGCCTCCTACTTCGCACAGATCACACGTTCCGGCCCGCTGTTTCCCCACGGGAATCCGGCTCCACCACCTCCTGCTCCCTCAGGGCCCTTCCGTTTCACACAGTCGGGCTCTTCAGCCTCCACGATCTTTCAGCTGCACCGGAGGCTCCTCATCCCACTGTGGTCAATGCAAATTGTACCGAACCCCTCAGGTTGTCGGCGGGTACCCCCACCCCCACCGCTCCTTTTCAGATCCTTTCCTGTGGAATTCGGCTGAACCTCAATTGTACTTTCCCTGTGGCTCTCTTCACTTTTAAATTCAATAATAAACTAGGATGTGCTCCTTCCCTAAACTCTACTAGATTCCAAGCTGCATAAGCACAGGAATAAATCTTAATATGTTTGTATACGTTACTGGACCTGCCACTTAGCACAGCCACCACTACGCTCTCTAGTTCCTACCTGATCTGCCCCCGAGCCCATGCGCGTCCTGTCCTACTTCCTCTCTCCCAAGGGCTTGCTCTGCCCCAGCCACACGCCCCCCCACCCCCCACCATGCATACCGGTTGTATCTGAAATCAATACGGTCCCATTTCAAGGCTTTGCATACACTGTATCTGCCCACTTCACAGAGTGCGAGCTTCTGTCAGCTGTCGCCTTGACTCTGCCCAAATATTGCCTATTCAATGAGGTCTTCCTGACCACCAATTAAAACCTCAAATGCATTTGAAATAACCATCACCCTCTATGTTACAGTTTCCTTGTATCACTTAACAACATAAAACTTAGTTTAAAAAATGACTTGTTTATTGCATATCTTTCTATTAGACCATAAATTCATAGAGAATGGAAGTTTTTGTTTATTCTATTGGCTGTTATGTACTCTGTTCGTGGAAAAGTAGGAGCTCAATAAATAGTTGTTCAATGAATGAATAGCTATTATTTGCAGACAGGAGGGTAGAGAGATATATATAAATGTTGTAGCAATTATCTCTTTTTGAGAATCCAGGAAGACATGGCAACTTGTGAGGTTGACATTTTCAACAGAGACATACGAGCATTTCCTACAGGAGTAAGAATGTGAGCGTGTGATTAAGTGCTTCCTTCTCACCCTCTCTCTCTCTCTCACCATTTGGCATGGCAAGTTCTAAAGCCTGGTCTCGCCCAAATGAGCTAAGGTGTCTATGTAGTAACTGTCACTTATTTCAATGGAAGAATGTCTTCATCATTCGCTTTGTGGTGCCAATACACAGATCACCCATGCATTCTTTTTGACATCCCATACTCACATAATGCCTTTTAAGGTGATCATCTTTTTCTAGACTTCAGAAATCACAAAAGGCAGTTCCAGGAGCATTAAATGACATGCACACTTACTCTTATCTCCAACTTTTCTGCTTCTTGAACAGAAAATCATAGCAAATGCTCTCCTTCGCTCCTCTCCCCCTCTCCTGTCTCCTTTTCCCCTTTCTCCTGCCTCTCCTCCATCCCACCCTTTCTTCTCACCTTGCTTTTCTGTGATCTAACAATATTCCTTTGAAAACCACTGTCGTTCAAAAGAACAAATAAAAAGGATAAATAATCAAACGATGATCTCCACGTCCACACACTTTTCACAATCGGGATATAACAGTTTTTTAAAAATGCAACAGCTCAGCTGAAGCTGAGAGCATTCATTTTGCAGGGACTAGATGGGATTCTCCAGCTATTAATACAAGTAATCCAGGCCTGAGTTAGGCTTAAGAGAAAAAAGTGGAATGAGATTTTATCACCATGGCCCAAGATGATGTATTATTACAAAAAACGTTCAGCATACAGAAGGACGATGGCATCCCCCAAACTCAGAGGGCAACAGTGAGCGAAAGACAGCGTGTTCATGTTCAAGTAGAGAAAGATGAGCCCAAAACCACACCGCTGAAAACAGACCAGACAGAGTCAGGCACCTAGTCATCCTGGAGTCTTTTCACAAGGCGCTTGTTTTGGTGACAAATAATGCATACTTACTAACTGTTATAAAGGGAATAGATAACAGTTGATAATCCAGTGCGTACATTTGACTTTGGGATAGGTTCTCGTATTCATTTGTAAAATATGCCTTTTCAAAACCTTACCGTGAAACTTCAGTTAGATGCTAAAGAAAAAAGATCTAGATTTTATATGTCTGTTCTTAAGAATATTATGCACAAATTCATAGCTAATAGCAGACTCCTAACTTCTAAGGCCAAAAACGAAATGAAACGTGTTTTGGGGAGAGAGTCAGTTGTTGACACATGTGGGTGAAGATACTGTGTTTTCTATCACGGAGCTGCAAGAATTGTGCACAGTGGACTAAAACCACAAAACATAAACAGTTACAAAAAGTATCACGAACCGTCAGTAACTGTATTTTCTCTAAGGATGAGAATACTTTCCCATAATCCAATCACAAAATGTCTGTTTTGTTTCCTGCGTAGCTTTTCAAGTCTCCATTGACTTGTTAGAAGTAAAAGAGAATTTCGCTGTCCCTGCTGAGTAGACAGAATCATGTCTTTCAGAATAAAGCCTCATACAATTAAGGTAATAAAATTATTGAAAATAATACTAATAAAGCAAAGCACTGTGAACTGTGAATGGTTAGTTTACTTTCCCAAAGGAAACCAGAATATCACACACGAACTTACATAAAATTTGAAATGTTTCCCTTGCATAACTGGAATTGTATGTATTTACTTTTTCCTCCTGATAATATCATCATAAAACCAACTCTGAAAGGGATTTATCTGATGCTCTACCTGCCACGACAAAATCCCAGTCAGGGATCCAAAAATGAATAACCCCGAGCTTTTATAATCGCTGTCACTAGAAAGCTGAATGAAGTCACCATCCATCCCACTCAGTCATTTAACTTTCAGCAGATGTGTTTTAGGAACAAATTTATTAGTATTATGAATAAAAATTAGCCCTCCTCTGTTGAACTCTGTTGGGAAGAACATTATTCTACTGTAAATGGACATAAAACTCAACTAAATGAATGTTTTAGAAGGAAAAATCACAGTTTCTGAGCTAAGCTTTTTGAACGCAATGTGGGAATGGTTTTCTCAGCTATAGGAATGACTATAGTATTTTCATCAGCACCTTTATCTGTAATAATGCAGATAAAAGAAAGTTGAAACTTCAGTTATAAGTTTAGATATAAAATTAATCATGGAATTTTATCATCGTCATAATTATAACAATATCTAGGTGCATGCTGGTAGTATTTGTCTTTATTGTTCGTATGTCCTGGTTCGTAAACACACACATATTTGCACACATGGGATTCATGGGGAATTACAAATGGCTCCTCCTTAAGTCCCCGAATGGAGTGACGTGCTTCATTATGACATTGGAATTGTATTTGGATAGAAATTAAAGAAGCCCCCCGCTCGTGTGCAACATCCTAGAAGGCAGAAAAGTAACAACTCAGTTCGCTCCATGTCTTTGGGAAGGTTAAATGAGATACCTGTACGCGTACAGTGTAAAACATAAAATCATAACATGTTCGATGAGCATAGTTCAGTCTCTGTCACCAAACTGAAGTTTTATGTGAGAGCAAGCCAGCGTCGGCAAAACCGTGTTGAGTACCTTGAGGTGCCTGGTATGTGCTGAGGCCGTGAAGACGACGTCGTCAGAACATGCTTGAATGACCAAAGGTTCATGATTCCGAGTCGTAGTTAGATTGAGATTAAAGACATGAAAGAGTGTCATGTAGGTTTATTTTGAAAGTCATTTAAAATTTTATACTTTTAAGCTTAATATCTCCAACTCTTTTTTTTCTTTTGTCGTGTTGTTAAATTTATTGGGGTGACATTAATTAGCAAAAATTAGATAGGTTCCAGGTGTACAATTCTACAGTGCGTCGTCTGTCTATTGTGTTATGTGTTCATCACCCAGAGTCAGTTCTCTTTCCATCACCTGCATTTGTGGCCCTGTCCCTTCTCTCCCACCCCGCTCCTCCCTGACCCTCAGGTAAGTAAATTATTGACTGCGTCCACGAGTTTTGTTTCTTTGCTGCTTTCAATTTTGTATTCCTCATATGAGTGAAATCATGTAGTTCTTGGTTTTTTCTGTCTGGCTTATTTCACTTTGCATGATGGTCTCCAGGTCCATCCATGTTGTCATAAATGGCCCCATTTCACCTTTTCTTTTGGCTGAGTAGTATTTCACTGTGTCAATGCACCACAACTTCTTCATCCAGTCATCTACCGAAGGACACTTCGGTTGTTTCCGTGACTTGGCCACCATAAATAGTGCTGTGATGAATGTTGGGGTGCGCGTATCTTTGTGGACTGAGGTTTTCAAGTTATTTGGGTAGATACCTGCAAGAGGGATTGCTGCGTCATATGGCAATTCTTAGTTTTTTGAGGAACCTCCATATTGATAACTCAGGAACCCAGTAGACTGTTAGCGATTTCTGTTGTTTAACCTCTTCCTTCATGAAGACATACAACAGTGTGGCAATTAAGTA
Organism: Lyroderma lyra; assembly: GCA_004026885.1. Lineage (NCBI taxonomy): Eukaryota > Metazoa > Chordata > Mammalia > Chiroptera > Megadermatidae > Lyroderma > Lyroderma lyra. The sequence goes on from PVJL010009361.1 coordinate 19,746, forward strand.
AACTCATGTGAGGGCACGTGTAACATTGTAATTTGTACATGCCTCAAAATAATTAAATGCATTTCGTATATAGTCACTTATCCATAAAATATATATGTAAGTGCACAATTTTATTTCATTTTAGTATTAAAAACATCAAATAGGAAATTCTTATTTATTCACATTGTGATGTATATAGTCTGTCAATAAGATTTCAGATCAAGTTTTTGAGTTTAAGAGCTAGAGACAACTTAAACAAGGAAAATAATCTCCAGCTTTCCATGGCTTTTGAGGATTAAAGAAAGTGACAAAAAAACAGAAAGCATTTGATGTTCCAAAGTTGGCTTTGTTCTTTTATGATGGGTCAGTGGGTTCTGATTACCCATTCAAGAACTGTACAGCCATAAAGGAGCTCTGGCAGACTGTAATCTGGTGTTTATGCAAGGACCGTGAACTGAACGACCATGAAAAAGACACCCCAGTTCCGACCTGGGTAAGACAGCAAGACGTTGTCACAGCTTACCTGAACCAAAGAACATGACAAAGCAGTGTTACCTGGTCGTGACCTTCTCACTGGCAGAGGTCTGAGCTGGAGTTACATGTCAGAACGCCCTGGCGGTGTTTTCTGGCCTTTACCCTGCAATTGCACTCTGAGTGTTAATAGATAGCAAGAGAAATGCCTTTACTCTCTGTTCAAGTATTTTAGACAGCATTGCTGTGAGGTGGTGTTACTGGTTATCTCTAGAAGATGCGTGCTTGGCCAGAAAAAGAATGTACTTTTCTTCCATGTGGACTCAGGTGGCCCCATTAAATGTTATTTAGTATATACCTGGAGGTATTTGGACTTTTGCATTTAATTTCTGACATTTCAAGAAAGACCACTGAGTATCTTTTTCAGTTGAGAAGGTTCCTGAAAGTTTGTAAACGATGGACGGACTTTTCCAGGGTTTCATGTATCATTTCAATATCCGTAATTTTTTATCTGTTGCTTATTAATCTGAGGCTAATTTGTATTCCTCTACATTGGTCAGTATTAAATTTTATTTGCCACATGTCAGCCTATTTAAGGAGCAAATACATGGTGTGTTCAAATGTGCTACATGTACATTTGAACATCACTATTTAATAACTCTTTCCTCCTAATCTCTCAATTGAAAACTTTCAACACATTAAGAAGAGCCTGAATGTTTAATTTCCTTAATTACAATAAAATGAAAACTGGGAGAAAGAGAACGCAGTGTATAGAAGAATACCTTTGACTGAAGAATATTTTTCATTTTTAGCTTTTTTAAAGTCAACAATGCTAATCGTTAACATTTCAGTTTAGCAGCATTATTTTCTTAATAATTGGGTCTGAGAAGAAATTACCAGGATTTGATATTTACCGATGGCACTAAAGAAACAGTTAAAGTAAAAACGAACAAACTCATTTGTGCCCTAGAAAATACCTAGCAAATAAATACTTCTTTTCCTCCAGAGTATTTGCTCCTAAAGTGCATAATCTAGATAGTTCCAGTAAAATTTTTAGCTGCCATTCGCGTTGTTTTTTTTCTCTATCATCCCTTCTCTTCATTTTTTATTTTATTTACCTTACTCTGCTTCCCTTTACTTAAAACTTCCCTGTCTTTCCTCTTATTCTGACGGCAGGAGTGTGATATGTTATTGATCATTATTGCTAAATCTGGAGATATTTCTACATTCATTTTTTTCAAACTTTCTCTTTCTATTGGGATTTATATTAGGATGGATAGATAGATAAATAGATGTAGATAGTAGTTAAATGATAGATAGATAGATAGATAGATAGATAGATGATAGATAGATAGATGATAGATACATAGATAGATAGATGGTAGGTAGCTTCATTTCACTTCATCTAGGTATTCATATGTGTTTGTATATCCTCATTCAATGTAGTGTTTAATGACTCTTTTTTATGGTAATTTCTCCCTTCACAGTTTTTATTTGTATATTTGTATTTTCTTTGTCTTTCTCTCAACATTTTTTCTTTTAATGTTAGGAGAAATTTGATTATTTTGTTGATTACGTTTTCAAAAGGTCTCTTTATGTATTATTACTTTCAGTGATTATTTTTTCTTTCTTTTCAGTATACTAAGTTGTTAATTATGACTAGAAATAAAAAGCAGTTCTCAAAAGAAAAAAATTAAAGGAATATATATTTTATGAGTTTATAAATTCATTCTGAAATTTCTTTTTAAAAACATTTTTTGCAATTACACTTGACATTCAGTATTGTTTTATTATTAGGTTTAGGTGCATGGTTAGTGGTTAGACATTTATATAATTGAGTCAGTGATTCCTCCCTAACCCCCTGCCATTAGTCTAGTACCCACGTGGCACTATACTTGTACGTAATTGTTGCAATATTATTGACGATATTTTCCATGCTGTACTCTACGTCCCCATGACTATTTTGTAACTATCAATTTGTATTTCTTAATCCCTCTACCTTTTTAACCCAAACCCCTTATCCTCTCGCAACCATCAGTTGGTTCTCTGTATGTATCTATGAGTCTTTTTCTGTTTTGTTTTTATTTTGTTCTTTAGATTCCACATATAAGTGAGATCATGTGATATTTTCTTTCTGTGTCTGACTTATTTCACCAAGCATAATACTCTCTAGATCTACCCATGTTGTCACAAATGGTAAGATTTGATTCTCTTTTCATGACTGAGTAATATTCCATTGCATATATTTACACATTTTCTTTATTCAATCATCTATTGATAGGAATTTAATATCTTGGCTATTGTAAATAGTACTGCAGTGAACATAGAGGTACATATATCTTCTCTTTCTTTTCTTATGAATTTGTGTTTTAGATTTCTTTCAGTAAGTATCTAAGAGTGGGATTGCCAGGTCATAAGATAGTTCTATTTTTTATTTTTTTGAGGAAACTCCAAAATGCTTTCCACAGTGACTGTACCAACAGTGCACAAGGGATCGCTTCTCTACACATCCTCTCCAACACTTGTTGTTTGTTGACTTATTGATGATGGCCATTCTGACAGGGGTGAGGTGGTAACTCATTGTGGTTTTAATTTGCTTTTCTCTGATGACTAGTGATGTTGAGCATCTGTTCATGTGCCTATTGGCCACCTGTCAGTCCTCTTTGGAGATATGTCTATTCAGGTCCTCTGTCCATTATTTTATTAATTTTGTTTGGTTTTGTCTTTAATTTTGTTTTTGTATTTGGTGTTGAGTTGTATGAGTTCCTTCTAAGTCTTGGATATTAACCCATTTCTGGATATGTCATTGGCAAATATCTCTCCCGTTCGATGGACGCTCTCTTTGTTTTGTTGATGGTTTCCTTTTTAGTCTACCGTAGTCCTAATTGTTGATTCTTTCTTCCGTTTCCCTTGACCAAGGAAATAGAGAAATATTACTAGGAGCAATGTCAAAGAGTTTACTGCCTCTCTTTTCTTCTAGGAGTTTTATGGTTTTGGGTCTCACATTTAAGTCTTTAGTGCATTTTGAGTTCATTCTTGTATATGGTATAAGAAGGTGGTTTCTTTTTCTTTTCTTTCTTTCTTTTTTTTTCCTTTTTTTTTTTTGCATGTATCTGTCTGGTTTTCCCAACACCATTTGTGATCTGCAATTTCTATTTCAAGTTTAAGGCTGTGCTATTTTTTGTTTGTTTTAACTTCCTTGATTTCATACCAGTGTCTCTTTTTATAGAGAGAAAATCTTCAAACTGTTACAAGTAATATAACAACTTATTCATTTTATATTATAGATAATAATGATTTCAAAGTAACCATAACTCTATCAAATGAATTTACAGTTTAACATTTCTTCATTGTTCTTTTTGTACCCCAAATCCCACAGGGAATTGCAACCAACATGCTTACTGTAAAGTAACTTGAATGGATCACTTTCTCAGTGTGTTATGCACCAACTCGATATATGATTAAATAAATCTCCTTCAGCTTACATTTGAACTATAGAATCTTGATTGATTATTTGATTTTGAAACACTGAATAAAACAAAACCTTATGTTATAGAAGTAAAATGATAAGGAATGACAAACATTTGCTAGATCTACTCTGCTCTAAAACCTACTTAGGGGAAGGTACTTTGGAAGATAACAGCCACACTGAATGGAAAATAATGTTGTTACCATTTGTCGTATGGGTGTTAGTTAATCCAAAGACATAAAAATATGTAGATAGAAGGAGGAGGAAGAAGAAAAAAGTGAACTGATTACTAGTGTATTAGGTGATTGATGTATCCTTTTTATAGGAAATACGTTCCAAATAAGCTGTTGTCCATATCCCCCTTTGGGGTGAAATTTGTTAAGTGATGTTTCAAAGTGATACTCCATCATGGATACTACCAAAACGTACCTGTCACACCGTGTGCCTTCAAGGGAAAGATGTCTTCATTTTGGAGCCTAGGTGGGGCAGGAATGTTGCAGACTTCTGGGAGTGAGGAAGTCAATCACTACCCGGTACTATCCAGCAGAGGCACCTGGGACTTCCCCGACAGGTGAGGGGACCCCCAGCCAGATGTCCTGCCATCCAGCACTCTTTGAACTTTTCAGTAGAAAATGTAGCAGAAGGAGGAAGAGAAAGAGTGAAACAATACAAGTCCAGAGTTCAAATAGTGAAAGTAACGATGACTGGGCACACTCTGACCTTAAATAAAAGGGGACATGTACGAAGGACGGGCTGAACAAGGTCTGTGGAGAGAAATAAGAGGTTTGGATTTACTGCCGGGGCAGGTGGCTTCATGCACCGGATTTAAGCGTGGCTGCCTTGGCAGTAGGGTCTTTATTTCACTACAGTTTTAGGTCCGTATTCAACTTCACCAAATCCATTATCGCGTCTTCGAATCCATTCGATATGCCCAGGCATACGCTCATCATCTGAAGTACATACTGTACTTGAACATCTGGGGATAAAATAAACCATCAATGCCAACCAAGGCACAAGGATCGGGAACTTTCCACCTATTTCTCAAAGGCAATACAGTGAGAAAAACTTACTCTCTCAAATCAGTGACCATTTAGCCAGCTCTAATGAACATTGTTGGGCGTGTCAGGACTGCACCTGATGTTCCTGAATGATGAGACTCTGAATGAGGAGGCTCTGTTTTGAGTTGAGGGGACACGTGCTCTTCCAGATGTGATGTGAGCTTGGGGTCCTTTATGGGGGATGCTTCGCCAGGCACAGGTCCTTTCTGCCCTTAGATGTACTCAACTGAGGGCCCTCCGGAGACACTGCTGATCTAGAAAGATCTCCCTACTCACCTGGCCTGCTGCACTCCCAGCTTCATCTCCTGAAAGCGGGGCACTGCCGGGCTCAGCCTGGGTTCCCCCTCCCCGTGACCTGGGAACTGTCTCCAGGCTCATCGCCATCTCAGGGCTCGCCTCTGGGGGATCGGTTTTCTTTGTTACCTGATGCTTCCTCTTCAGACACTGGTTTCCGGCTACTTCTGTCTTCTACTGAGTTCGCCTCCCAGGGTCACACCGTAACGCATGGGGACACCAGCACAAATGGGCCACCTTCACTGTCAGCTGGAATTGCCAGCTGACATGTGACCCCTCGCCCTGCTATGTCCGGGGTGGCTCTTGGACGACCTTGGGAGATGCTGACTCCGCCTCTCAAACCAGCCCTAAGCACGGGGAACTTCATTGCATCCTGTCTTCACCGCGCAGTGCCACGGCACGGGCATTTTCATTAGCTCTTCCTGCTGTAGTTCTCCTTTAAAATTTCTTCTACCTGATACGGGAGAATAATCTAGAATGTTTTAGGAGAACTCAGGCAAATTCCATGGGTGTTCAAGAGCTGAGGTGTAAAGTCCACCATACTTCGCACCTTCCCGTTTTGTACCTCCTCTCGGTAGCACGTGGGGCATCACCCAAGTTTTCCGCAAAGTGGGGGTGGGATGCGGGGCTCACAGCCTTCCGCGAGAGCTGCACTCAGTCGTGTTTTTCCGGCGCGGCCTGTGGCTCTGGAGGCCCAGGGACTTGCTTTTGGTGGAGCCTACCAATAATGTCGATTCATTCACTTTTTTGTTGAATTGACGGGAGCAAAATCAAAACTAAGAATTCTGTATTGATCTGCCCTGCGATCCCTGGCTAGGGTAACCAGAAATGCTTGTCGTCTCCTGATCTGCAGCCACACGCACATTTTCTCTCTTAGACCGAACTCTGCGTTGGAAAGGGAATGGGGTGAGAAGGGAGAATGGGGCGAGGGCAAAGGAGTCAGTAAGAAATATTATTGTTACACACACACACGCACGCACACACAGAACTCGAACACTTCAATGCTGGGGCAGTTTGGAGTTGGTCCTGAAAGTGTCAGCCTCGGAAAGGTTCATGGTGATCCTTGTTACCTATTTCTCCACAACAAATTATACAAAAATAAGCAGCTTCAAACAGTCTCCATTTTTAGTCTCATGCTTTCTGTGCAATCAGGCACAGCCTGGCTGGGTCGTCTGCCTCCGAGTCTCTCTTAGGGCCGTGATCAGCTGTCGTCTGGGACTGGAGTCTCTCGTGAACGCCCCACCGAGAACGATCTGCTGCCACGGTTTGCTGATGTGGGTTTGGCAGGACTCTGTTCGTGGCTGTCTGTTCACCTCACTTGCTGTGGGCTCCCTGTCACCTGGGCTCTCTGTCACCTGGGCTCTCTGTCACCTGGGCTCTCTGTCACGTGGGCTCTGTCACCTGGGCTCTCTGTCACCTGGGCTCTCTGTCACCTGGGCTCTCTGTCACGTGGGCTGTCTGTCACCTGGGCTGTCTGTCACCTGGGCTCTCTGTCACCTGGGCTCTCTGTCACGTGGGTTGTCTGTCACCTGGGCTGTCTGTCACGTGGGCTCTCTGTCACGTGGGCTCTCTGTCACGTGGGCTCTGTCACCTGGGCTCTCTGTCACCTGGGCTCTCTGTCACCTGGGCTCTCTGTCACGTGGACCTTTCCAGCATGGCGGCTGGTGTCCTCCAAGCCAGAAAGAGAGTGTGCTGGCGAGGGGTCACAACCCTGTGGCTCCATGATCTGTGCCTTATTGTACCGATAAGAAGATAGAGCAAGTCAGTAGGCCCGGCCCAGTAAGAGAGCACCCTGCCTTCCGGAGCCTTCTGTCACTGCGACCCGCTCTCCTCGCTGCCTGTGTCTGGGTCTCGGCCAACACGCGAGCGAAGCGTCGGTGGCTGGCGCCCTGCGTGCGGGCGGCGTTGGTCAGAGCCCGGCCCCCTCTCGCTGCGTTCCTGTGCACACCGACTTGGGGGTGGGGCGGGCTCGCCAGGGTGTCGCCAGAAGGACTGCAGGGACGTGGGGGTGGGCCCCTCACAGGGCTGAGCACCACCAGGCCGGCGTTCTGCTTCCTGCCCCGTCGGTGCTGTCGGTGCTGTCGCTGGGGGGCGCGTGCTTTCCCTAGAACGAATGATAGAAAAGGAAACGCAGTGACGCGGGTGACTTCGTTCATCACGCCGCTCGGGCTGGGGAACCGCCGTCGGTGGCGCGCGGGCAGAGCTGTGGGGCCGCCGCCCACATCTGCCTCACGCCGAGCCCCTCCGGCAGCCATGGTGACACGTGGACGACACGTCGCCTAAAAGCACGTCTCTGGTCTCTCTTAACTCTTGTTCCGCCAAGGAGCTACTTCCAAACGGAGGGCCTCGGCCACGTGGCCTGGCGTGGACTCGGGCTGGGAAACGCGTGTGCGAAGTGGGCGGCGTGTTCGCGATCGTCACCAGCCATTAGGGCAGCAGAGTGACCCCAGAGCGGGGTTGATTCACCGACTGGCCCCCCGGTAGTTGTCACCTCCGGGAACAGCTCCGTCATTTGCCGAGATGCTCCTTATCCACCTTCAACGTGACGCCTTCACTCCACGCAGCGAACGGCTGTTGGGGGGCCCCTCGGACCTGCGTCGCCCCGCTCAGTGACGGCCCCGGCTTTCGCCAGTGCGCAGGCGCTGTGCCCGACAGGCAGGCGGCGGTCGCTGGGCCCCAGTCACTCTGCAGAGAAGCTCCAATGCGAGGTACAGCAAAGGAGAGCGCGCGGCTAGTAGGATGGGCAAAATCCGGCTTCCGTGAAGGTAGATGATCTCCAGAAGAGTGTGTGACAGAGGGAGAAGACTTGAGGGGACAGTCAGGTTGGTCCCAGCAGATTCCCAAGCTCAGAGGAGGGAATGTGGGCTCTCGGAAGTAGCACGACTGCCACCGCGTGTGGTTCGCCAGGGCAGCGTGAGCGACGGTGACCACGTGGGCCTGTAGCTTCTGAGACCTGAGCCTGCAGCCATGGACTGTTACCTTTCCCATCTCCGCCCTGGTGTCAGTCCCCGGAGTCACTCAGGCCCTCAGACCGTGCCTCTCGTCCTTAAAACTCACAAGAGCCTCACCAGAGGAGCAAGGGACAGAAAACGGTGACAGACACTTAGTGCCCACCCAGCCCAATGACCTGTGGCCCCATTTTAGGTTGAATATGCACATTAGGCAATAGTGTAAGCTTTGTGTGTATTATATTATTGCTGAGATAACTCTACTCCTTTCACTACGAGGCCTTTCATTGTCACCGAGAATGGGGCAAACGCGGGTGGGCTCTATGTGTTTACCTACTATGGAACGGTCCCCTCTAGCACACCGGAGGCGGATGTATCAGAACGGCGATCGCTGGGAAGCCGCACGTCCCGCAGAAGGCTCGCCCCAAGCGTCTGTACAGAAAGTCTCATGAACGAAATGAATCTCTTTGCAGGGGACAAACCTTAGCGTTGGCTGTGTAAGTTGAGAACCGATTTACTGAAATAGTATACTTCTTCATAGTACAAGTATTTTTGTAATTTTTTATCCATGCATTATTATCACTTCCTTTTGAGAAACAAGATTTATTGGTTAAAAAGAAGCGAAATTTTGAGTTTTTGAGATGTTCTGGTGGTAGATTCTTAGTTCTTAGGTCAATTTATGTTTCCACTGTGTCCTGTTCAGTCATTCTTTCATTGTTTACTGGATGTTACCACTTTTTACTTTTTCATAGGCAAAATATTTATGACTTTTTGCACTTACGTTTTTATTATTAATGAGGTTTGACTGTTTTGGCTCTTGTAATTTGAATATGCGTTTCTTCTTTGTGACGGATCATGTCTTCTGGTCCCTTTTCTGTGGAGATCTTTATCTTTTCTGATTAGGATTAGCATTTAAGAAATTTTAGAAAATGTTTTAGAAATATGAGGCTTATGCCAGCCTCTAATGTCCTTTTTATTATTTTTCATGACAGTTTTTTTCAATATTTCAGTTTGGATGTCATTGAGCAACAGAACTCTTCATTTAAACTTTTTATGCAGTGAAATCAGCCAGTCATTGTCGGGTCTGTCGATGAGGTTATTGTTTTGTTTTGCATTTGATGCCAAATGTTTGCAAAATGTGTTTGCAAAGTCCAACTCTATGGAGAATATATTATTATCCTTCATGTCCTATACTTACCTATATGATCATATGCCTAGATTATATCTTTTTATAAAATATTTAGTATGCATGAATGATTAGTAACAGAAGCCTCCTTAGTCACCTCAGTTTTTAGGTCTCGAGTTAAACTGCCATTTATCTTTTATTTCAATGCCTTTATGTCAATTATAAAAACAGTGATTTGGTCCCTGCTGGGTTATGTGTCCAACCAATTCTGGTTGCCATGGGGATTGATTTCAGGGGTTCAGCAATATGGAGCTTATAGCCCTCTGTACTGAGGAAAGCCGTTTGCTGCATTGGCGAGTCACACGTACACTACAGGGAGTCAGTGCAGGACGCTGCCCCGATGGACAACACAAACACAACAAACAACAGCGGAACAGCTGGGCAGAACAAAAGCATCTCGCCCCTGTTGCCATTCCTCCCACCACCACCTTAGTTTAGCCCTTTATATTTTTACTTAAATCATTGTGTCAGCCTCCCAGTGATCTCACTGTCTTTGGTCACTTCCTCTCTAACTTAACCCACTGGTGTCAGCATGACATTTCTAAGAACACAAACCTATTCACATTTCTTACACGGGTGATGTTATTTAATGCACCACCATTGTCTTCAGGATAATGGATTAATTCTTTCACTGGAAATGGAAGCCTGGTTATAAACTCAATTCATTTTTTACCTCTCCTATATTACATCTCAAAGTCAAACCAATAATTCATGGATGTATTTCAACAGACCGAGATGCCTTTCACCTATGGAGGGTGTGTGTGTGTGTGTGTGTGTGTGTGTGTGTGTGTGGTGTGTGTGTGTGTGTGTGTGTATGTGTGTATACGTGTGTGTGTGTGTGTGTGTGTGTGTGTGAGTCTGCACAGAAATGTACTTTAAATGCAACTTATTTTTCCTGCTACAACATCCTGAGTTGACCTGAATTACAGCATCTCTCACAATCTATCCTGTTGACTTGTTCACAGTCCACCTTAGGATTTAAGTCTCCCGGGGGCAGGGACTACATTGTTCATCTCAGGTGGACACCCAGTGGTCATCATAAACTAAGGACTCAAGAGATGTTCGCTAGGGAATGCACTGCATGCGTGAACACGTGGGTGGAGACAAGCCATGTGTGATGTCAAGCTTCCATGATACCTTCTAAACTTCTTCTAACCCCCTCTTAAGTTCCCTGCCCCCTTCATCCCTCACCCCTAGAAAAGAAAACTTGTCTGAGAGTTGGAATCCAAGGAAGATGATAAACCAGCTCACACCCGCCTTCCCTCTCTGGTCTAGATGCCTGCCCAAAACGTGCATTCTCTTCTGCTCTCTACCGCAGAGCAGACATTTGTCTGCCCTGAAGGAGTGTGCAGTCGCCTATTCTCCCAGGTGGGTAAAAGCTGATGTCCTTGGCAGTGAGCGTCTGCTCAGCTTGTCAATTGAAACTGATTTTTAAAATTAGTTTCAGGCATATAAAACCTAGTGATTAGACATTTATGTGGCTCACAAGTGATGACCCCGATAATACATTGTATGTATTACTGAAATATTATTGACTGTATTCCCTATACTATACTTCATATCCCCGTGACTATATTTTTTTTCAATTATAGTTGACATTCAATATTATTTCAGATTAGTTTCAGGTACGGCATAATGGTTAGACATTTATAGCATTTATGAAGTGATCCCCTCGATAAGTCTAGTACCTGTCTGACACCATGCATAGTTTTTGACACTATTACTGCCATACTGTACTTGACACCCCTGTGACTATTTTGGAACTCCCAATTTATATCCCTGAATCCCTCCACCTTTGTCACTCAGCCCTGAACCCTCCTCCTATCTAGTCACCGTCGGTGTGTTCTATGTATCTATGAGTCTCTTTTTGTTTAGTTTCTTTGTTTATTTTGTTAAAGCTGATTTTTTTTTCCATTCATCTGATTCATGTGCCAGTCTCAATTTGTTGTAAACTCAATATGGAAAGGAAGGGTTTATTTTATTGGGCCACTGAACCCAAATGCTTATGTCAAAATGTTCTCTGATTTCTATAAGAATTTTAAACTATTAAACAAAACCTTTAAATATAAAGTTACCCAAGGTGATATACTTTCACTGGCATGTTTTTACTCCAATGACAGGTAGAAATTAATTAGGGGTTACTGCAAAGTGATAACTGCGGACAAGACAATTCTCCCATCAGATGAAGTGGAGTGTCACCTAAGTCATCCTGTTTTCCAGTTTTGAAAAGGACAAAGCTGACACACTGAGAGGGAAGTGACAGGTTATTAATAGCATAATGAGCCAATAGCAAATTCTCTGACTTTGCTTAATTCTCTTGTTTGTAGACACATTCTCCGAGCTACCTTTTGTGCTGATTTCCTTTACATTTGCACCACATACTTACCCTCTCACATTATATATAAATTGCACCCTTAATGTTGAAATATAAATAAATTGCTTTGTAATATTATTTCAAATGTTCTATTTTGTGAAAATGGTGCAAAAGTCACACACTAGCACTCATAGGAATGACTATTATTACCTCAACCTTTATATTAAATTTTCTAACATTAAGAACAAAAGCTGAAGAAAAACTACTTAATTTACTATTCCTGCACATGTTTATAAATATGAATAATAAGAAAGAGTTTACAGTAAGACTGTACATTATAAATTTGAAAACATATTGTATGGGCATACACCTAGCAAGATATGGGAAAAGATAGTCAACAAAATGTCAAGAATCGATGTATTAGTTCTTGTTATGTAAACAGCCTCAAATCTTAGTGGTTTACAAACTCTTTTTTTTTTTTCAATCACAAATCTGCCCTTGGCTGGAGTTTGGTTGGTGGTGTGTGAATTTGGCTGGGCCTGTCTGCCGCTGGGGGTTGGGGTCAGGTCTGCTCCACCTGTGCCCTGTTACGCGGGCCAGTGGCTCCACGTCTTCAGGGACAGTAGCAACTAGAAGTACAAGAGGGCAAGCAAAGTAACAGAGGGATATATAACTACACTTTTTTATTCGTATCCTGTCTCTTAACATTAGATTTGTCAGAGAAAATCGCCTATTCCACCTGTAACTTAATGAGAAGTCTCCAAAGTTACATGACAGGAAAGTAAATAATTAGAAACAGTAATATAATCTACTACATGGAGTAATATTTGGAGTGGTAGGACTTCAAGTAAATTTATTCTTCTGTCTCTATTTGTTTTGTTTTTTAAAAGGAAGAAACATTGATAAGTAACTTTGGTGAAGTTGAAATATGGGCAGAAGTGGAGCTAGACCTGAAATCGTATTTGTTTGATCTGCAGACTCAGGTTTTTTGTAGGTATTCTCTCTCTAGGTAAGTCCTCATCCACATTTGAAAACATTATTTTCCTTCTTCTAATTCCAATGGATTTAAAACCCTAACTCACTTTACTTTGTGGCACTCCTGTGACATTCCTTTGAAGGATTTTTACATAGTCTAGTTTGCATGTATATATCTTTAATCTTTGTACTGCTAAAGTACATGGTTCGGAGTATGGTCTCAACTGTGCTTAGCACGTCTTAGTATCTGGACTTTTATCTAAAATCTCAGTGTTCCAGGAGACCTGAGGAGAAAAGGAAATTGCCCCTTGAAAAATGCTTGAAATTGCTCCATCTGAACCCAACAAGCAGCTTTTGTTTCAGGGGCTAAGAGTCCGCACGCATTTATTCTTACGCATCTGCTGACATGAAGTGATGAGGCAGTCACGTTCGTTTCTTCTTGGCACGATCGGATGTGCCATTCGCAGCCCTCGCAAACAGGGGCAGACGCACCTGAATTCAAACCCCGCTCCACGGCGTACTATTACACGTTGCTCGGTGCCTACATCTCTGTCCTGTGAAACAAAAGGCTAATGCTTACTCCAAACCACTTTGTGAAGATTATATGAGATTTCTTATGCAAAGTAGCTGGCATATTAAACCAAAATTATCTAATTTTGGTTTAATATTGAAATGTGTGTTCTCTGCCAGCTACTTTGATGTTTAGGAAAACCATGAAAGCTGACATTCAAAATGATTTTGTGCACATAATTATGTGTTTATACATTGGCTATTCTGCCAGAAATTTACTGCTGAGTATTATACAATATACCCAATACATAAATGCTAAAAATAACTAAGAATGAATCAAAAGACACCAACCCATCTGTGCAAAGATTATGACACTCAACATAAATTAGTATTTTTAGAAAATATGAGAGACAATCAACATGCAATCATTGGATATCTATGCTAAATTTTTATTCAGTTACTTATATTTTAAAAATACACACAGCATGAACTGAAAATAAAAATACAGAAATAGAAATTTTAGTCTTTTTCAATCTGTTGATGAAAATTATTCACTTTTTTCATCAAAAGAAAAAATTAATATCTAATTTGACAATAATTTTTAAATTATACAAAATAATTATTAGAATAAACATTTGCAAATAATATAATTTGAACCCTAAATCAAAACAAAATAGTCTATTAAATTTGTGTTGTGAATTAAACAAGCATTTAAATTTTTTCTTGGGAGTTCCCTGGTGGTGTAGTGGCTTAAGGCTTCGGCGCTGGTGCTGTCAGCACTGCGGCCTGGGTTCGATTCCCAGCCAGGGAGCTACCCACATACCAAAAAGCAAATAAATAAATAAATAAATAAATAGAATAAAATAAAAAAATAAATTTTTTGTTATCGATATTATTTGAAATACTAAAATGTATCAATATGTATCTATAGTTGCTGAACAACCATAAATATGTTTGTTCCAACCCCAGATTTCATGTGTAAATACACATACATTTTTCTAGCATGTTTATAATGTGTCGTTACACTTTATCATTTGCTGATATCTAGAGTTATTTTTGTTGTAATGACTAAAAATGGGTAATGCTTCCAGCACTGATATAATATATTAGTATTATATTAATACTAATATAAAATCGAACTATTATGAGATACCAAATTATTTTTCATGAGTAAATGGGGTATGTTTCCTGGGGAACGATTGGCAGTGGCGATCCACTGCTGGGGGTGGGCCACTCCTCGCTCTGTTGGTCATTCTGCGGCTTTGCATCATGACGCTCATGGTGACAGTGCTCTTCTCCCTCTAACAGATGTGGAAATGGGAAGCTCCTCACTTGTCAGAACCCCAATTTCCTTAATAAATTCCACACCAGCTACATTAACCATCCTTGCAGAAAGAAGTATGAAGGGAGCTCACTTATTCGCTGAGGTTTAGTAGTAAGATAAAAATTTCTGAGTAGCACGCTTGCTTCCCTTCTTCCCGTGAATGTATACCATTTGGAGAGTTTCAATGTGATGTCTCTGCAGGATTTAAAACTTTGAAAGCCTGTAGATTCATTTTGGACTAAATTTATCTGTGTGACTGTTTTCACTGTTCTTCCTTTCCTTGTATCTGACACATGTTGAAAGAGCATCTCAGCAGAGCATAGTTTCAGGGAGAAAAGAAGAGCCAGTACATAGCCCACATTGGAAGGATCAACAGTTCTTCAATAGAAACAAAGGTAGGACCAATTCAGAGCACGCTGAAACATTCCACGTTACATTGGTCTTGGATCCCAAGGCACATGGTCTTTAGTGTGACTTGACATGTTATCACTCGTGACAGGCAATAATTCATTAATAAAGTCAACAGGGCTTTACGGTCATCGTCTACTACATTCATGCATTAGATAGAAAGTCGTTAAGCGTGTGCACATTTTCCCACTCGTAACGGAATAGAAAGAGCAATTGAAATCCCGTGTCGCAGTCACTGGGTGAATGCCCCGCACGCGTGAGCCTCAGATAGAGATTCTCACATGCAGGAGGAGTGGGGGGAGCGCAGGCGACAAGCACGAGTCAGCCCAGTTACTCCCGCATTTCCAATGCCGTTCGCATTGCCGTTTGCTCCGTGGAGTTGTGGGCGATCGCTCTTGGTCTGGCACCAACCGAGCACGACAAGTCAGAACAGTGTCCTGGGAGCAGAAATGGACAGCAGATGGGGCAGTGACTCTCGTCACCCTGGATGCCAGCATGGCCAGAAATCTTCACAGAGAATTACTTTGGACCACTCTCTTTCCTAGGGAGACTCTTTGATGAGGGACTGTTCCTCTGTCTTGCAATGACGTACCAGTGTTTAAACATGGCCTTGAGAAGTCTGTCTTCACAGTTAACTACAGAGGTCTTGGCTTTTCCTGCTACCTGCTCAAGGCCAGATGTTGTTATAAAAGAAAGACCCTCCTATGAGGAACTCTGTTTCAGACTCAGTTAATGATATCTTTTCTCCCCATTTGCATAAGAAGAGAGATTGTTTTTCAATAAAACAGCATTAAAAGTAAAGTAGCACCTTTGTCTTCTGAAGAATTTTTAAGTACCTGTAGCTAAGTTCAGAGCAGTGTTTAAATTCAGCAGGATTGCATCTATGATACTTGCATGTTAAGTGGAGAAAGCGATATGAGTATTTGCTCAATAAACATGTGCTTGCATAGTATATAACTCTCCAACATATGGGGTTTTTTCTATCAAAACAAAATTGAATATAGGCAGCTCAATGTTGTTCAGTGTACCCTACTCACTGAAAATTTCTCTCGCATTTTTGCCAAATTTTTTTTTTCTTTTATTGTTATCCTTCCCATTTTATCCCTGGACGTAGGAACCTGGAATTGACAGGTGGGAAGATTGTATCTTATTTTGTAATTTGAGGGGGATATACTTGTAAGACTCAATGCAGCTGACCTGGAGCACAGATTTCCCCTACCTATCTATATACACACTCATCAAAGGGTTTGCTGTGACATGTAACAGATTGTCATGTCAAGGTTCACGTGGCAATAATTCACTCAAGATGTGAGGAGAGCTGGAGACCAGACTTTGTCTCTAGGAATGGTGGGAAGGAGACAGCTGAGAAGCGACCTGAGCCCAATCCAGTTGGTAGAAGAGGTGACTGAGCTGTGATAAAAATTACTCTCTGTGTTGGATTACAGCGCGGGTGGGAATTGTGTTCAGGAAGCATAAGATAAGCGGGAAATGTGTGTTGCCGGGATGGTGTGGAGAAGATGAGAGGATTTGGAGACAGTGGACTCATTCTGGGACATAATCTGGTTTTTTTATAATGGGAAGACAACCGGGTATTTCCATGAGAAATGCGTAGTGCAGACATGATGCCACTTCACTTGTGTCTCCTGATGGGCTCCTGCTGGCTCCTCTGACATGGTGGCCTGTGGAGAAGGGCACGTGGACCGTGTGTTCTCCAGACCCGCGCCCGTCTGTCCCGCACAGTGGCTGGTATCGTGCGGTCGGTTCTCCGAACGTCCTGTCCGGGGGGGTTGGCGGGGCGTGTGGGCACCACAGGCCGAGAGAGAAGCCAGCTGGGCCCCGACTTCTGTCACCTTTCCAGGGTTCCAGTCCCACTGCAATGCCCGGCCAAGTGGAGAGCGAGCTTCAGGGCTCCCGTAGGCGCCTTCTCCCACCTTGGTGTCCTTCCTCCATGTTTCACCCCTCTACCCTCTCTTCAAGCCTGACACTGGATACTTGTATGTTAAGTAGCCACTGAGGAAATTTGAGAAGTCATTTTTGGGGGGAACACCTAGGTTTTTTTATTTAAGTCTTCTTCACTCAAGTCTAGATAAACTTCCCATTGGCATGCTCAAAATACCAGGACTCTAAACTTAGTGAGTATGCCCTTGGGGTTCTCCTAGTATGCTGATGGTGTTGATATCCTAAAGTAAGTTTTCGGGGATTCGTGAGGAAATGCGCTGGTGGCTTCCACCTGGCAAACAAAGCCCAAGGTCGTCCGTCTGACAAGCAGAAGCGCGCACCAGCAACTAAGTGTCCTTTGCATGACACTCGGCGTGATGAGTGTCTGTGAGGGTTAAGTGACAGACCTATGAACCCGCCTCTATGATGACCTCTGGGAATCGAGTGTGTAATTCATTTAAGCTGTTGAGCACATAAGCAAGTTCGACTAGTTATTTCCTATACACTCTTTTCAAGGCAAATTACTAAGAAGTTTCCTGTGCAAAACAGCTTGAAAGGTAGTATGCTTCCTTTCCTTTTTCGGGACAGAACGGTACACTTTCCCTCCTCTGGATGCACCCTCCGTGTCCACGCGCCGTTTGTTTTCGGTGCTCACTCTTCCGAACACAAGTGAGCTCCAACAACAGAAAGTTGTATCACTTCACTGGAATTTTGAAAGCTCTTGTTTATATAGAATTGTGAATATTTTTAGTGAGTCACAATTACCTTCCAAAGTGGGTAAAAAAAAAAAAAAAAGCACTCCATATAAATAGATTGCAGCTTAAAATTACATCTCTTGGATGGCGGTAAAGGAGCGAAGTGAAGCCCAGGGAACAAATAAGGCAATATTACACCCCGCCACAGCCTCCTTAGTGGGACACAGGGTAGTTCTTCATGAATAAAGATGGAATAAACCACGTTTGTAGCATAATAAGAAAAGGTAATTAGTGTCATCTATTCACCACTCTTAGAGTTTGACTAGAGCAATTTGATTACGTCTATCACATTCTAAACTTTGAGTAAGTTTTTCAGCTCTGTAATTCGGTTAGTGGTGAAGTGTGGGGCGTCTGAGTCAGGTTCTCAGTGTGATTGATGAGCATGCGCTCGGGCGAAGGCATGCAAAAGAAACAAAACCCAAATATTGTCATATAGACACTGCCTCTTGAAGTTTTCAAGTAAAATCTCTTCCGCACCCCTGTGTGGCAGGACCTATAAACCTGGCCGTTCTCTCCTCCAACACACAGCGATGTGCGTGCGCTGGGCGGCCCCTGCGTGTCTACACACCATGGAAGGAAGTCATTTTCAGAAAAAAACAGACCATTTGATTTTGTTGTAACAGCAAATTAACTTCTCATGTCACCTTAAAATCAGGTAAGAGAGCGCGTGTCCGAATACACGAGGGAGAAATTCGTTGAGGCGGAGCCGAGGGTCTCACTTGCGTGGTGCCGAGGCCTCTAAATCACGGTCGGCCGCGGTTTCCTTCTCAGACACGGACACTTTCTCGTTGGAGAGTCCACTAACGATTAGGCGTTTCGGGTTTTGTTTTCTGCACAGCTGACACCAGCCCTCAGCTACAGCACAGAGATACTTGGGGAATTGATTCACACAGATACACGGGGAGGTACTTCTGGGAACAGGGCTGCTCCCAGAATCCATGGGGAATCGAAGACAGGAGGATGTGAAACGCTTTGAAGGGAGACATCTGACGTCGTGAGAGTTCTGGGAAGAGGCCATGGGAGCAAATCAAAACCAATGAGGTAGCACCCTACACCTGTTAGGGTGGCTGTGACCAAAAAGCAGACAAGTGTTGGCAAGGCTGCGGAGAGGAGAGAACCCTCGTGCACAGAACCACATGATCCCTCCACCTCGCTTCTGTGCACGTGTCCAGCCGGAATGACACCAGGGTCACAAAGGGCTGTCTGTGCTCCCTGTGTTTCACCACAGTGGCCAACAGCACCCAAGAGCTCACCTTGCATAAGATCTCAAGCTTTCAACATGCAAAACTTATCAAGGAAGTGCATGTGATCTGTAAAATAATAGTAATAATTCCTGTTCTAGCAAGAACGCCGTGGGTGTTGAGCCCGGAGACACGAGGGCCTTTGCAAATCTGGACAGGCAAGTGTGCAGAGCGACTCCAGCAGGGGCGTCCGGAAAAACGCACGTCCTGGGTGAGCAAAGGTCTCTTTTCCCCTCACAGACCCTTCTTCCAACACCGGGGTTCTTTCTTCTTGCCAACAACAGGGTAAGAGCAACATTTATTCTCCTTTTCCGTATTCCCCACTCTACTTCCTCAGACAATTTAGAAAATAGCTCTGTGGGGAACTCACAGCATAATGTGCTAGTGCTTCCAGAGACACTGTGACGGCACTTCTGGGCATGGTATCAAACGGCCTGTGCTGATGGCCACGGAGCCGCGCTCTCCAGCTGAGAGTGGCCATAAATCAGGACGCCTTCCCAGAGAAGTAAATCATTAGAGATATTCTAAACTGTCAGGTGCTTCTCAGAAACCTTTGTAAAATTACAGTAATGCAAGCACTTAGGATCCGACGCACACGCGCACGCACACTTCTGTGACATCTCAGAAAACGACCTATTTGAAAAATACACGCACTAGGGGATGGGACAGACTTATCTCAAAAGGTTCAAAACTTTTCCTTTAAAAACAGAACGTAACGTGGTGTGGTTTTGTTGATTACAAAAAAATTTTAAAATTTCCACACGCTAGTTAGTCTACCCTAACTGTTTTTCTTGGTTTTTAAAAAAGTTTATCGCTTTCAGTGCAAATCAATAGATCAAAGATTTTTTGGCAGTATATGCTCTAGCTATATGCACATTTAAACAGAACAAATAGGACTTCTAAACTGTTTGTTGTCATTTTACTTGGTTTCTGTTATGCTTGGCATTTTATGTTTTTGATTGCACATTTATTAAGCACCTACTCGATGCTAAGTGATCTAGGAAAGTATGAAAATATTTGATAAAAAGTTTCTTTTCTCAGACCTGACACTGAAAGGACAATCGCAGAGTAAGTGTTCATTTGAACCTGTGTGTGAACCGTTCAGCAAAGGAGCTGCGTGGGCACAGAAGCTGTATGCACTAGGGTCGCTGGGCCCTGGGGAACAGGGAATGGGGACTGACAGCTACAGGGTGCCGGGCTTCTCTTGGAGGGAGAGAAACGTGTTTCGGAATAAGATGATGATGGTTTGCACAACTCCGCGATTGTACTAAAACCACTGAGTTTTACACAAAAATGGTGAGTCATATGGCATATTAATTAGATTCAATAAAGCTGTTTAAAAAGTAAAGTGGATGGTCCAGCTCACGTAAACGTAAAGTACACCTTACTTCTCAGTCTAAGATCGAGCTATCTCTAAAAACCTAGGACACTTACTCAAAATGTTTGCCTAATATTTTAAAAATATTTATTTACATAAATTTTAGTCAAATTTGTTTATGTCTGTATTTCTTCAAATTCTTTAACAGAATTTAAAGTTAATTAAATACTTCAACTTTGCTTCTTTTTGATAGACATAAGTAAATGAATTTATTTTAATAATATACCTTGTATTTTTGTATTATAAATCTTTAACTACTCCTAAGTAATTATATGAAGAAAAATGTATATTTTTCAAGCCATCAAGAGTATTATACACACACACACATATATGTATATACATATATATTCTTTTATTATTTATAATGAAAAGGCAAGAGACAATATATAAGAAAACTATGCCATCAGAGAACTAGGTTGCAAAACAAAAATTTCTAAAACTTTTATTCTAATTTAAAATGATTGAAAACTCACAATGTCTATTTTGACAGCTCTACAAAAAGTAAAATCTTCGTCAAAATTGCTTTTCTTCGTCAAGTGTCATTTTCAATATAGAATATCCTAAACAGTAATGATTTTTTTTTTTTGCCAAATGATTAAGTATAGTAAGTATTCCATCTAAATTGATGTTTATTAATTGATCTAACACTTTATTAAATAGGGTTTAGTGACATAGTTACTATTTTGAAAATTGCCACATGTGAAAGCTCTTTCCGAACTTCCATCGTCATCAACCGTGGGGCTTGCTGAGGGAGGGCGCACCCCTCCTCTGGCCCCCGTCCTGCGTTTCCCCTAGGCCTTCTCCTGATTGGCCACGTGCTGGAGATGCTGCACTCTCGGCACTCAGACGCGGGGGGACTCTGAGCCCTCAAGGGGGCGCAGCCCTGTAAAGCCCCCGAGTCTGAGGCGTCTCCCCACGGCCCCTAAGCACTGCTCCCCAGCTTTCAGGCCGCTCCGGGAAGCCTCCACACTCGACAAAGAGCGTAACGACACAGCTGGGCGTTACAGGCGGGTCTGGACACGCGCGTCAGACTAGGAGGAACTCAGGGCTTCGGGTGATGGCTGACCTGCCTGGAACCCCCAAGTGCACCGACGCTGCCCTCCCCAGAGGACCTACCAGAGGCCTGATGTTCTCCAGACCATTCCAAGTGTCTCGACATCAGAGGTCTCGCGGTAAAACTGTAATATTCAAGGAAATGATTGGAATACGTGATGTGACATTTCAGTTTTACACTTGATTTATGAACCAACTCGCCTGCCCCCTCATCAGCCCCCCAGTTTCTGTATCCTTCTCTTTCCTCCTGCCCAGAGTTACAGGGACAAACGCAGTCACAGCGAGGGGAAACCGTGGATAAGGGTGTTTATGGAAGAGGAAAAGGTCAGACAGACATCACTTGGAAGCGCGGGGATGCAGCAGCAGTTCACGTTGCTGCGGGGGGGAGGGAGGAAAGGTAGCAGAGCCACTTCCGGCCAGCACAGCGAGTGCAGGGAGGCGCCTCCGTGTCACACGTGCTGCAGGAGCTCTGCAACCAGTTTGCACCCTCAGGAACACCGCCTCCCGGCCGGGGAAGCAGGCCCAGTGCTCCGGCCCCGTTTGGGCTGCCGGGCGCTTCTGGGCCCGCCGTGGGCTAACGCCCAGGTCACGGCCCTTTTCGAATGTGACCGTTGTCTCACTCGTGCTTGCAGGGCTACCAGACAGTCTGCCTGCGTCCTCCTCCTCCACGTGGAACTGTAGCAAGGGGCGGGGACAGAGCGAGGGAGCCGCGCACCCGCGTGCCTCTCCCAGTGCCGTTTCTGCGGCCGAGCCGTGCAGCACAAAAGCGGCGGAAACTGAAGCTGACACCCCCTCCCTTTGTTTTTAAACAAAATGTGATCCTCCCCGAATGAACACTTGATTCTCTTTGTTCCCAGTCCCTGGGGAGGCAGCGCCGCGGGTGCGCGTGGCAGCGGCTGCGAACTGGGCCAGCGCCTGTGTCGCCGCTGTCGTGAGCGCGGGCTCTGAGGCCCCTCTCCGGGCGTTCCGGGCTCGTGTCCAGCTGGTTTTCAGGACGTTTATAAAATGAGTTATGAGTAAACTACTTTAGACGTGTATACATACGCCTTAGTTCGTTCCGAGTGTTTTATTTTAGGTTATTTAAAGCAAAGCTAGTTTAAATGTGTCCTTGAAACTTTTATCTAAATACCTAAATCAGGCCGTACGCTCGTACGTGTTGCTGTTCACCTGAAGCGCACGTTTAGAAAGATTTCTCCCTCGTCAAAGCCCCTTTCCGCGTTTATGATTTTCTCCTTCTCATCTAAATAATTTTGCATTACCTTCTACTTTAGTTAGGATTCTTTTTCCCCATTAGCATGTATTTAAACCATCATTATTTAAGCAAAAGTCACTTTGATGGGCTCTTCAGAAACGGTAGTAGGTGGCCGGGCTGCAGTGCCGTCTCCTGCCCGACAGGGACTCATCTCGGACCGGAAGCACACGGGGTCCGGATGTGGGGTGCAGTACCGGCTTCTCCCTGGTCCCCCACGGTGTCTGCTCAGCAGCAAAGGCAGCGCTCCCAGACTCAGAGCCAATGCTCACCCCTCCCGCAGGGAGGTCCCCACTTCTGCTCAGAGCCCCACGAGGCCCCGTGTCACCTGGTTGTACCTCTCAGCCACTCAACACTCAGCAGCCGCACGGGCCTCCGGGGGTCCCCTGACACAGCAAGGAGATGGCGCCTGGGAGTTTGATTCCAGGCCCGCCCCTTGCTACAGCTCCCACTTATTCTTTGAGCAACTCCCTCACCTCTTTCTAGCATTTTCTTGAAATACCACCTACTCGGCGAGAACTTCTCTGATGTTTCATTTAAGCTTTCAGTCTTGATTCTTCTTTCCCTCACCTGCTTTTTCTTTTCACATCGCATTCCTCACGTCCCAGTGCCATGTGATTTGTTTATGCCTCGTGTCAAGTGTGTCCAACCCGTGGCCCGCAGGGTCTCAGGACGGCCTTGACTGGGCCCAACACAAATCCGTAAACTTTCTTCAAATGTGATGCGATGTCTTTGTGACCTTCTCATCTAGCTCATCAGCTGTCGTGGGTGTGAGTGTGTTTTATGTGGCCCAGGACAACTCTTCTTCTTCCAGGGTGGCCCAGGGAAGCCACAAGGTGGGACACGGCTGCCCTGTACTGTCGTTGGTTATCGTCTACCTTTCTGTGCTGGAACGTGAGACCCCCGGGGCGGCAGCCTTCGTTTCGTTTACGGATGTATCGCTAACACATAGCAGCAAGTCCCCCAGGATCCCCTCATGGAATGGCTCACCAGGGGTCTAACACCTCCTGCGTGACACATGAGTGACCGAAATGCCCAGACCCTAAGCCACACGCGTACCGGGCACGGTCTCCCGGTGGTCCCTGGACCTGGGCCTAACGGAGTAAGTGGCCCACGGGACAGGCTCAGGGCGCACGGAGGCACGGAGCGCACCGCGTGTCGTCGTTCCGCAGGCGGCGCACGAGCTGGAAGAGGCTGACGGGCTCTGCCCGTCCGAACAGCCGGGAGGGAAGAGAGAAGGAGCCGCGCGTGTTTTCTGCCTATGGAAGTCTATCATAGACCCAAGTCTTGGTTTTCAGTTAGTTTAAAACTACTCCAACTGTTAGCAGTGCCACCGGTGATCCGTGGTGTTGCCGACGACAGAGCGTGGGCGGGCCGGGGGCAGTAAAGGGCCAACTTGGCCGTTTCCTTTCTGAGAAGAGCGGGGCAGTGTTAGGAGCACCCGCGCACCCGTTCGCGGTGACGGGCCACGTAATTGCTCAGCACCCCTTCAGGGCTTTCAGTGACAGGCACACGCCTGACGTCCACGCTCTTCCCCTGGGAAAATGGTAGCGTCGGGTCTAATGTGCATATGCACTGATAACTCATTACAGTGACTGAAAGCAGGGACTACCTGATGTCGCCTTTGGAGCTCAAGGGGCCAGCAGCCAAACGCTGCAGAGTAAACCATGCTTTCGGCATCGCTCTGCCTGGCGGGGAGGTGGGGGCGTTGGGAAGGCGAGGGGCGGCGGGTGGCGGGGAGGTGTGCGCATGTAGGAGCCAAAGCGCAGTGCACATGTGTGCTGAGGTGCAGTCGTGTGTGTCCTAACAGGACATCATTTTCTGAGCGATTATTTTAAATGTAAATTTCTTTGAAAATTGTGTTGCCGCTGATAAGAATAGCGCAACAGCCATCCTTCGAGGGTTTTGGTTAAAAGCTTCAACGTTTCGTTGACGCTAGCTTGTGTCAGTCATCATTCGATGCAAGTATAACCAATTGGCAGTCATCTCCCGTTAGTGTTTGTCCAGAAGAACCCAGCTGACTAAGTATGGGGCTACAGTGATGCCTGGGACAGATCCTTCACCCCTACAAGGGAATACATGAAGTTTTGTTTTGTTTTGATTTTGATCAATGGTTTCTTGAAGTGAAATCCTCATTTCTCTTGTTTTGGATAGTAGGTGCTGTGAAAGAAAACAGATTATTTGTGGAATAGTTCTTTTTTTAAATCATGAAATTCTCCATAGCTTAGGACTTTTGGGACTGAGAGATACAAAAACTAAGGGCATTATTCTAATTTGAATAGCTAACTGTAGAGTAGAATCTTTAGAGCTCACCATTGGGTGTATCTCTGGTGAGAACAGTTCCCTGGTACTTGTGTTGCTGACTAATACAGACACGGATCGTTTGCAAAATCAAACAGGCTGCTGCTGAGACTGACAGTATTTTGAGGAGTGTGACTGGTTTTTTTCCCAAGTGGAAAGACTGCCTGTCTCTGCGGGGGTGGACACAGGGTTCCAGGGACATTGGTGTGAGGGACCTGCTCAGGAGTTGTCTGGGCTGCATTGGCTCCTCTACGAACACTTGACTGAGTCCCTGGAGTTTCCACATGCGGCAGGGAGAGGGCACAGGCCTGGGGGCAGCAAAGTGGGTGTCACCAGGGATGTACTATGGTCTGGTCCTGTACAGTGGCACTCCTATGCATTGTCCTCACCATGTGGCTTTGACTTACTTGTTAGCCAGGGAAATACCATACTTTTCCTGTACAAGATGTCCCCATGTATAAGATGACCCCTACTTCCCTAACCCAACATTAAGAAATCAATATCAACCACTTACTCCTGTGTATAACACAAACTCCAATTTTTGGTCTAACAATTGTAGACAAAAATATTGTCTCACACATGGAACAATACGGTAGCTGGAAAAGATGAGCACAATGTAAATAAAGATCCTCATTAACTGAATGCAATTAATCTCCATGGGTCAGTTAAATTCTGAGTTATGTGTGTCATATCAGTTAGTTTTATTTTTATCTTTGGACTATTTTTTAATGCCTGTAAATCCTGAGAACAGCATTTTTGCTGCAATTCTGACTTTAAGTTAATAAGTTGATGGCATTAGTTTGAAGGAGGATATTAATCTGTCTTTTTATGTTTTCTTGAAAGAAATGTGTCCAACTCATCTAAAGAGTTTTTAAATCTTTAATGTGCAGATTTGAAACCATGTGTAAGATGCTTTAAAATATATTTTACCTATCGATATCTCTATCTGTGTAGGCAAGAGGCCAGGCCTGTTTTCATTGATTCTTGATGGTAGTAAAAGCTTAATTTCCAAAAGCAATATTAACTGAGAATCTAAGTAATATTGACATTACTTGGCCCATAGTCAGAATCTGTCCAAAATCGAAGAGCATTTAAAAATCAATAAGGAAAATAATCCTTGCTAGGCTATTTTTTATCAAATTTCCTTAAGCAGTGGTAGAAAATCAAAGCATGATCAATAGTACGGTAAACCCACTGAAACTGATTTGTTCATAATGTCTAACTGGTGACCGAATAATCCTGTCGTTAATGGACAAAAGATTGGGTGTCACACCTGGCCCCTCTGAGTCCTTCCCGTTTAATTAAGGGGTACATAATTTTAGGCAGTGTCACACCGGGGTGTAGCCACAGGTGAGTGAGTCTGAGAAAGAGACTGAAGTAGACACTTCCACAAAGACCGCAAAAAGGCTTTTCTGCACCCGATCATGTGACCGGCTCTGCAGTGAGCAGCTGGCAGAGAGCAGCTGTGCCCATTGCTCTCGTGGACAACTCATAAGGGCCCATATGAAGGTCACCGATTCACTACCTCCTGGCTGGTAGGGACAGTCTTCATTGCAGGTATTTATCTCCAAGCTGATGCCTCAGCTACAGCTTTCAAAGTTACCCTTCTGGAACGAGCTGCCATCGCTAGGTGCTGTGTTATCTGACAGGACCAGCACCCTGCCCTGGGTATGTGGGGGTACTTGGTCAAAGGCAGTGGTGTACACTGAGTCCTACATCAATAGACAGAACATTCTGTAAGTCCCCACAGCCAAGTTGGCTGTGGCCCTAAAGGGAGAAAATGCGAATTCCTATCTGGAGCATGTGTCAAATCCAACATCATGATAAATAATTGTCCCTTCCAGGGTGAGAGGGGCCTGCTGGGTGGGAGTTTCATCTTCCTGTGGGACGGTGTCCCATGAGGGATTAGCATCGGCCATGTGGACATTCACTGGTGATAGTAACTAGATCCATCTTTGTAAGGGGGGTTCACAAATTGTGGGGCTCATCCGTAAGTCCCGTAGCTGCTGCTGGGGTTTCTGCTTCCATGAGGCCATTATGAAAGTCCAGGCGTGGGTGACAGCAGGCTGGCTGGCACCAACCGGCCACTCACTCCGTCAGCCTCCATCATGTGGATGCTCTCTGTGGGCTCCGTCATGTGATGCAAAGATATGTGCACTGTGTGCCCGCCACCATATGTCTGCCCATATGCCTCTTCCAGGATAGACAGTTGCATTGTCTTGAAGCAACAAATGTTGCTGAAAAGCTAGACTTTTGCATGCATACAAAATGAATATTGATCTACATTCATACCTACAGAAGCTAATTATAACCCTAAATGCAAAAACCTAAAACAGCAGTTTTTTTAAAAATAAAACCTAGGACCTTGGGTTAAGATAAAATACATTATAGGCAAAACACCAAAAGCCCAGTTCTTAATGGAAAATATATAGTAAATAGGACTTCATCAAAACTAAAAACCTGTGCTCTTGAAATAGCGAAAACAACTGCCAGAGGCAGGAAGAAATATCTGCAAACCATATATATGATTAAAAGAAAAACTTGTATCCATAATGTAGAAAATCCAGTAAGAAAAAAGCAAACACTCCAATTAAAAAATGGGCAAGAAATGGAAACAGATATTTTATCAAAGACATAAGAGTAGAAAATAAACCCATGAAATATGTCTCAACATCATTAATCATTAGGGAATGAGCATTAAAACAACAAGGAGTTAGCAATAAACCTGCATTAAAATAGCCAAAGTTAAAAAGACAGACGATGCCAAATGTTGGCATAGATTTGGGGTAACTGGACTTACGCATCGCTCGTGACAGTGTAAAATGTCAGGAGCTCTTTGGAAAACAGTCAGGCAATTTCTTAAAACGTTAAACATGCAATGACCATGATCCAACCGCTCCAGTCCTGTGTACCCAAGATAATGAAAGCACGTGCCGTGCAAAGACCTGTGTACTAACGTCCAAGGAGCTTCCCTGGTCAAAACCAAACCTGGGAGTAACCTAGACAAGCGCCAACATGTCAGGGAGCAGAGAGCGGTACGTATACCTGTGTAACAAACAGGCTGCTGCTTAGAATTGAAAGTGAATTATTACCACATCCAGCATGAAGGAATCTCAAAATAAAAATAAATAAATAAATAAGATGTTCCATGCAAGAAGACAAACAGAATGAAAGAAGCTCTATAATTCTATAATTTAAAAAACCCTTTAAAATAAAACGTCATCTTTTGCTACAGGTTTATTTTTGGAGAGGAGCGGGAGGAATACCCTCAGGGGCATGAGGACCTGTTGACAGGTGTCGAAGATCTGCATTTGCTTGTGGTCATGCTTTCATTGGTCCGCACACTTGAGTGAGTGAGTGAGTGTGTGTGAGTGTGTGTGTGTAAACTTACCACAACACAGACCTTAAATATGTATGTAGTTTGTTCTAGATTAATGGTATCTCAATGAAGTTGTTTCAAAATTAGAAACCAAGAGAATAGGCTCTATATTAATCACCGTATTTAAAAATAAAAAAGGAGACAACTTAAGTTTTATTTTAGAGCCATTAAAAGTTTACAACACACTCGAGAGGCAGGTACAGAGGTTTCCTATCGGCCCTCCGGCCCCACACCTGCACAGCCTTCTCGTTGTCAACATCACTCACCGGAGTGACACGTGTTGCCAAGGATGAACCCCCACGGACACCTCATCGCCCCCCGAAGTCCTAGTTTACATTGTGCTTTGCTTCGGGGGTTGTACGTTCTACAGTTTGGACAAAGCTTAATGACGTGTGTCCATCGTAGTATCGTACGGGGCAGCCCTAAACCCCTCTGTGCTCCGTGTGCCCACCCTCCCTCCCGATCCCTGGTGACTCCGATGGTTTTCCTGTCTCAGTGGTGCTGCCTTTTCCAAAGGTCACGTCATGGACTCGTCCTCACTAACCAGTCTCACCTTCTGCTTTTTCACATAAAAGCTAACTCATCACAGTGCTCCGGGGCTCCGGGGAGCGGGCAGGGCCTTCTTAGCGCGTGCGTTTCATGTTGCTCCCTACAGCACACGCCCCGGTCACGGAGAAACGACGTCCGTACTGTCCCTCCTGGAGTTGGACGTTCTCCCGTCTTCGTCCTGACATCTCAAATTCTAAAGGACGGTTGTGCATGTTAGAACAAATTTACGGATGCCAGTTTGCCTCCTGAATCTCTTCATTCCTTAAAAATATAGCCGTGCTTTGCACAACTCAGTGCTACATTGATAATCCATCCCGTTAAATGACGTTACCACATGAAAAATGGGGGGGGGGGACAAAATTACCAATACTATTAACATAAAAATGCACAGTTTCTGGCTTTTGCGCCATTTCTGGTTTTCCAATAGAACAGGCGCCAGGGGAACCTCTTGCTAAACAAAAGCCACTGTCCATGTCATCACTGAAGTGAGCTAACGTCACCCAGGGGTCCCTCTCTCGGAAGCCCTGGTCATTATGCTCAAAATCCGTAACGCTACCATTGCAGGGCTTCTTTTGAGGACTGACGTGAAGAGAAACCCTCACAATCTGCACGAGTGCCAATGGGAAAGACCATCCCCCCGCAAAGAGCTGCTCTCACGGAGCGGGAAGAGGGTGGTTCACGTCTGCTAGCGTAGCCTCAAGACCCAGGAGAAGCAGTCACTTTCAAAAGGAAAGGAAACCTCTCGAAACTAAGCTGAAGGAACCACTTTCATCATTAGGGACAGGATTAGCTTTGGATGTCCGCAGAGGAAAGGGGAAGACCCAAGGTCCGAAGTCGGTGTTGTTCTCATTTTACGACTTGCTCCCGTGGCCCGAATCGTTTCAGAGAGAAATGCTGAGTCCTCTGTTAAGCCTGCCCGGCCCCACGAGTGAAGGCACAGAGCCTCCAAGCATCCGACGAGGCCCTAGGAAAGCTTGGGACAAAGGGAGGAGAGTCCAAGCCTATCGCTTCCGTCTTCGATCACTTGTTCTATAAATTGGAAGTTATCACTGGAGACAGCATGCGCGCTGCTGGAGGCACTTGGAGGGCGTTGTCAGACACACAGGCAGACTCAAAGTTACGGTTATCACGTCCTTATTTTTAAGGCACTTTATCTCAAGGTTTCTAAATGTTACTTTTCTTAGCATTTTTTTAATCTTAAAAATAAGGAGAATTCTTTTTCTGGACAGTAATTTCATTTGCAAATAGTATGACTCTAAGCTGAAAACTAGTAAATATTTAGTAACTGGTAGACGCGGCTGCTATTATTAGCATCATTGCTAAAATTGATATCAGATAGAAGCTCTAATGTTTTAAATGAATAATTTTTTTACTACTGGAGTTGTTTAAGCGATAAAATTACCATAGTAATTTATGTGAGTTGGTTATTCCATAGCAAGAAACTTAAAGTTACAGCCAACGCATATGAACCAGAGGCCTTTCTCGTGGGGACATGGTGCCTCAGGGGAGTATCATGATACAGAGTCAGCACATTGACACTTTCCTTGGATCATCTCTCTTTATTTCTTACAATAAAAGATTTTCGTATAGACAACCTTCAGATCGTAGGGAGTCCCAATGACATTCCAGTTCCTGTTCTGCCCTCCGCGTCCCTCCTTGTCCCCCCATCTCCTTGTCCTCAGATAGGTCACAGTGAGCACAAATACTGCAGCGTCTCGCCAGCAAACTGTGGGGGGAGGGAGTCCCCAGTCTCTCCTATGTAATACAGAAAAACGGCGCACTTGTAACACTTTTCCGGCAGCATCATTTTAAGGGAGAAGATTGAAACAATTCAAGAATGAGTGAATGGGCAGCATGAGAATCCGTCATCATCGACAACAAAACCCAAGGGAACACGAGACACCCCAGGGAGGGGACCAGAGGACGCACAGTGGTAAGAGGGCACGTTAGCTCCTGTCCAGCACCGCTGGACACCTGAGTTCAAACCACACTAAAGATCCAACTAGAAACCAGTTCTTTCTTCTGAGAGTTTTGGGAATAGACATAGACATAAAAGTAAAATGTGTGTATTATAATATTTCTCCATGTTTTTCAATTGAACTGCAAATGGAAATAAAATTTTTGCCATATAGTAATGAGAACACTTTCTGATAGAATAAATCTGGCTTATTTGCTTTGACATAATGTCCCGCTTCAGATAGAAAATATGGAAAACCGAGTCAAACAAAGTGATACATTACGGTACGCTGTTCCGGTTTTAACTTCATTGATAAACAAAAATTTTATTGCTGCATTCTTAATCCTAAAAACATCTAGAAAGGGACCCTGCTAGTGGTGACCGTGATTTCACTGTCTTCGCTGGTTCTCCGCTGTGGATTAAATGCTGGCATACAACAATAGCAACAACAGCAGCAACAACAAACATTTCTAAGAGGAAGAATGCTAATTATCTTGCTAATAATCCAATTTGATCAATCTTCTCTACTCTCATCAGAATTATGGTCTAATCTGAACAAACAATTGTTGGTCATTTCGTGCATTTTCATATGGTTTGAAACTTGAATTTATTTGCGTATCATAATTTGTTACCTGGGTCAAAGGTATCACATTACTCAGTCTAAATGAAAACTGTAAATACTTCAAATAGCTTTCCAATTTTATTTTGAAATGCCTTCTTTCTCTTCACAGTATATTACATGGGAAACTTTTAATAATTATTTTATTTATCACCGATTCTTTAAAAAGCAAATAGAAATTATTTAGTATTTCAGTTCAATTTGAGATTTTTAAAATGTTTTTGATCAACATTATAGGCAAAATTAATAAAGATTTCAGACCTTTGGTAACTTTTATTTGGAATAATCGTTGCCACACTTACCAGTCTATATAGGAGCTGTGAGTTCCAAAGTTCCAACTTAAACCTGTGGCTTAGGAAACATTTTTAAAAACAGAAAAGATATAAATGCACAACCCAGGAAAAACCCTTCAATTAATGTGTTTTTGCTTTTATAAAGAAGCTTTTTGTGTTACCAATTACGGCATTTGTACATTAGAATATAGCAAAAGTAGATGAAAAAAATAAAATGTAATAAAAATAACCCATCCATAAATGTAGTTAAGTTCCATTAGGTATAAGTGTATTTAGTAAATGTCATGGATTTTAAATAATGTTTATTTAAATATTACTTATGTTACTAAAGCTACGTAGAACTCCTGTGATCAAACCAAAGTTCGTTAAGATGTTATCGGTTGTCAGGATTTAACACCCAGGCCTGGAGGGCCAGGTAATCGTGTCCGTAGGAGAACACACGGGAATCCAGGCCGGCGGGAGTTGGATCACCGTTCTGCCCGGTGGCCGCAGAATTTGGGGAAATAACCTCCCTCTCCCATGGCTTCTTTTTAGTAAAATGCTAATAAAATCTAGCTCTTAGGTTTGTTCTGAAGATCAAATTAACGCGCAATGTACATTTTTTAGAACTAAAACTGAGAAGGAGACAGCACTTACTCGGAAACATTTTTCAGCTAAATCTGAGGCCACGTCTCAGATCATATGTGCTGAAAAGGAATGACTGAACACGTACCTCAAGGTCAATTACAGGAGAAGGGAGAAACCAGGACGAGAGCTACCAGTTTACACCCTGATCAGCAGCCAGCATTGCCTGTTACTAAACATTCCATTCAAATTTTCTTTCTTTTTGGTATCACAAGGAAATTTTTAAAAAATTTTAATTGCATTTATTAATTTGATAAATAAAACTTGGAACAGTTTTTACATAGGTTTATTAGAACATGATTCCTTTTCCTTGTCATTCTGACATCTTTTCTATTGACGTCTACATTTTCGTGTGCGATCGTTCAGCTACAACCTCATCTGCATCTATCTGCCTACCTGTCTAATTTTTAAAGGCTGTAAATACCTTCCTTACGACAGTGTTGAGTGTCCTCTTGCCTTAGGATTTTAGCTTCTCTTTCAAAACTTACGAAGTTTTTTGGCATGTGTTACAGCTTTTACGTTATTCTGCTTTTGTCACTGTGCTTATTAAATATACTCCAGCCAAAAATCATAAACATTTCCGATTCATGTTGGTTGGAGTCCTCTTCATTAAAAAAATTTTAGGGGATTTGTTGTGCTGAATATTTTCAATGGGGTAACATTTTCTCATGCAATTTTTAAAGAAGAACTAGCCAGTTGTCTAATCACTTTGTATAAAATAAACTGTGGAGAACTATATTAAAATAACAAAATAACAGAGCCAAATAGTTATTCTGTAACCATGCTTAATAATTAGGAAATACATTGCTATATCCATATTAATATATTAACTATTTTGAAAAATGCATTCATGTATTGCATATTTGGAAATGCATCTTCTTATTGATAGATAGTATAATGTACTCATAGGTAAACTATTTATTGCAATCCTAAAGTTAAAACATGGCACAGGCCTAAATTAAGCAGCTTCAGTGATGCAAATGTAGGGACCAGGATCCCAGTGGGGTAGGGGCACTGAGGAGAAGACGTGCACTACGACCACTCTGTAACATCGTGCATTTCTAACGATGTGGCTCAGGGTTGTGCAACCTGTTGGCTCCCCTCGGCCACACTGGAAGAAGAATCGTCTCGGGTCACACAATAAAATACACCAACACTAACGACAGCTGATGCGCTAAAAATAAGGTCTCAAAAAAATCTCATCGTGTTTGAAGAAGGTTTACACATTTGTGTTGGACCACAGGCTGCAGGGTGGACGGCTTGATTTCAGATATTTCTGATGGCTTTTAAGTCAGGGAAGGACGAGAGACAGGAAGAAAAAGTGGATAAAGCCTCGCGCTCGTACGTGAGGGATTGATTGCACTTCTTCTGACGGCAATTTGGAGGGCAATTTCGGCCTCGCGCATCGGTGACTTCGGTGTTCGTGACAAACCCGGCTAGATTCCCCTCCCTCCCAAAGGCTTCCCACTCCGGTGAGGGGCTCGCAGGTCAGTGCAATCAATAACCCTCACCATCTGTCCCCCTGTTTTAACTGGATTTTTCTTGTTAGCGAGGTGCCCAAATCATTTGTTTTAGTTCTGCCGAAGGAAGGAACGTATCTGTCCGGCAGGCGTTCGTTTATTATCCGGGAGCTACAGGGAGCTGCTTCGGGCTGTAGGTCATAATACTGCGGCCGAGAGGCACAGTTAACACGATACAAAGTGACTGCAGGGACTGGATTGCCCATTTGATGGCGAAAATGGTATGTCCGTGGAGAAAACCTGACCCAGAGTTGGGGGTAAGGTTTAGTGATGAGCCCTGTGATTTCGGTATGTAAATAAGGGAAGCCTGGTGCCAACCCTCCAACAGGCGCTTGAAGCTGGGTTCCTGGGGGGCGGGGTATGGTCATGCGTTCTGGGGGGCGGGCAGGGGGGTGGGAGAAGCTCTGGAGAAGGCCCTGCGTGGTGAGAATGTCCCGGGGTGGGGGTGGAGTGTGTCCCAGATGTCTGAGGCGGCCATTGTGGCATTAGCGAAAGGACAGCGGGGGTGAGTGTGGGACATGAGCTAGAGCACACGCGCTGGAGCAGTGGACAGAAATGCCATTTCCATGGTTTGTGACTTCCAAACACAACAGCAGGAGGCGACTGAAGCAGGGGGTGTGGGGGGTGGGCCGGCGCAGGGGTCCGGGTCAGCGTCTGTCACTCCGCGTGTGTCCCGGGCACGAGTACGCGGTAAGATAAGTGCAAACACACACGCATGCGCTTGTACTTGTTTAATTTACACATCGCGTACAAAACACAGACTCATCTCCTAAATAGGTAAATATAAAATTATTTATATTTGTGTGCACAAGTACTTACATATGTATATATGTAAACGTGACCTATGAGCTACACATACGAGGGCTGTCCGGGAAGAGTCCAGCCGTGTCATATGGAAATCAGGCCTTTAAGGCTGGATCGTGCCCGGACGGCCCTGTCACGGTTGCGAACGTGTACGTACTTACGTGTGTATTATTTATCCGTGTGCGATACAATATGGGTTTGTATTTCGTGGGTCTTTGAGCCCCCCCCCCCCAAGTCCTCCTTGCCTGTGGCTTCGGGAGGAGCGTGTGTGTTTGCTGCTTGCTGGAGCACGCAGACCTCTCTCCAGTCGGTGGCGTTCCTGCGGCCGCCTTCCTGTGGCGGACAGGGTCCTAAGCGCATGTCCCCCCTCTCCTGTGAGAAGGACGGTCCAGGGAGGGAGTGATCGTCTTCCATTCCTAGAGCAGAAAGCTGTGCCTCTGACACATTTCAGCTTGCTCGACTCCCACACGGTAAGCGAGCCGATGGCTCCCCTGGGCCAGACTCCGCGAAAGCACGCTCGTAGGTCCCTGACGTCTCTGGGTGCTGAAAGGCGGAGGCCCCGCGGGAGGGGTCCCCCCACCAGGCCCTTCGGCGCTCGCTGCTCAGGCGCGTCGTCACCCCTGCGGGGTGCAGACCTCAGGGCACGCGTGATGCTCCCGGCGCCCAGTGAGAATGGCGTGGGCGCGCGGGAGAAATCGGGGCACAAAGGCCAGGCGTGGAGACGGACTCTGAAAACATACGCCGAGTCGTGAGAGGAGATTCGAGGCGTATCTTCACGAAGAGCGTCCCGAGGTGAAGAAAGGAGCCAGTAGGAAAGACAGCGGGATAAACGTGGTTGGCGTGCTTCACATTCGCATCCTCAGGTGAGCGCGAGTCCTGACGGGCTTCCACGGCGTGGCCGACGGTGGTGCCGGCCACGTGAGTCACGTCACCAGGACCACGCGTGCAGCGCTGACATCTGCGTGAGGGCGCTTCATAATTCATGCTGCAAAAATCGTAATTCTGATTTCCTATTATTCCTCAATACGTATTTTAAATGAGGACTGGATGAGATTAAAGCAGGATACGTCTTTGCTCTTATTGTATTGATTGTAAGACAGACAAATAAAAAAAAAAAAAAAAAAAAACCTCTTGGGTAATCCTGATTTTAAACAGCATCATATTAGAAATAACCACGTTCATCCATAATTCTTATACTGTTAATGCCTTACTCCATAAAACGTTGTATTTCTCTAAAATGACTGATTTCACACAATGTCTTTGTACATCATAAACATTAGATCATGCAAAAATATTTCCTATTGATTAGAATATGTTTCAAACCTTCATGCTATGCCGTCTAAGTTTCAGTAGTGAGAAAGTGAATGCAACCTACCAAGAAATGCCTCTTCTAACTACCCAGATTATGATTCTGAGTCTAGCTAAGCCTTAATATAAATTCCAAACACACACTCTTTAACCACATGAAATGTAGTTAATGCATTTATTCTTTATTATATTTATTTCGGAGGGTAGTCATGAATTTTTCCAAATGTTTAGAGTTGTCTGAAGGAAATATACTCTTTAAAAAAGGTTTATTTTTCAAGCTATTGTTATTTCAAGTGAGTTAAATGCCAATTTGGGGGAAGAAAATACAGCTATAAATATGGAAAGGCATATAAAATAGTACTTGAAAGCAAGATGAACTATATTAAATCCAAAATATTATCAATTTTGTTCTTCTGAATATTTTTCCAAATATGATTTGTTCAAAGATTATTTTCTTGTTGAAAGTCAATTTCTATTTAGACAGAGAGAAAGCTCTTACGGGGAATACAATGCAGACAATCGCTTCAAATTATACCAGCTCGTATATTGGTATTTTGCTAGGAAAAATCAATGACGGCGACCGACTCTTTACAATAGTTTCATTAAAAATCACCTCTGTGGTCTGATATTTTCTTTCAGAAGTTCAAAGGAAAAGAACACTTCCTTTGTTTATGTTGTCTGACCAACTACCAGCTTCAATTAAAATTCTTAGCTGGATACATTGATGGTGAGCGGGAGGAAATCAAAATATATTACACCCATCGCTAGGTTGACGAGGATTTCTTGCTGACTTAATAATTGGCACGTTTATGTCCTGGTATCATTGCCCTTCGTGACATATGGAAAATTTAGCAAAATCAGGTAAAGCATACTCTCGTTTATTTCTAGTTGTTGGTTGAAATAAATACTAATGAGGAAGACATTTGCTCGTAGGCTGTTTTTCAGGGAGTGTCGCCTATCTCAGTTTTTATTCTCTACGTTGGGACTTTTACTTAGTTATTCTTTCAAAAAACATGTGTTGAATTCTGGTACCGAGCCACGTCGTGGGGGAGGAAGATGGACGCTTCGGGATAAATATTTTGCCTTTTGAAACATACGTCCGCAGTGAGAGCGTTACACGGAAATGTGAGATGTGAACTCCGCCACCAAGGCCCCAGGCGGGCCTAGGACGTCATCAGGCCGCAGGCGAGACCCGTGGGACCAGACGTAGGACCGTCCGGGGTGCAAGGAGGGGCCGGGGGGCACTAGGCAGATGGGGGGGGTGGCCGATTCGGGAGAGAGAGCGTAGGCAACCCGCGTCCTGGATGGACCGGGACCCGGGGGACACGGAGTCGTGGGGGGCACCTGTCTGCCACACGGGCTGCATGCACACTGTGATCTGCAGTGCAAGCGTGCGAGTCGCAGCGGCGTTTGGGTCGTACCCGGACCTGCGTTTGGGTCGTACCCGGACCTGCGTTTTGAAGAGAGCTTTGCGGTGGCGGCGTGGCTACTGGCTGTCAGTGGCCTGGTCCGGCGCAGGCCGCCCCGGCTGGCTGTCATCCGGGCCAGTAGCTGACGCACCCCGAGTTCCCGCCGCTCCCCAGAGTGGACTAGCAGCCATCATGAGATCAGGCCCCTGAGCAGCCTTCAAAAGGCACCCCATGATGTGGTTTAAAATCCCGGGGACGGGTGCGTCCACGTGGGAGGTTCGAGCCAGGAAAAGTCAGGCGTGGAGGCAGCCAGGGTGACATCCACGTTTCCTCAGCCACGTGCTGCCCCCCGGACGTGTGCTGCCCCCTGGACACGTGCTGCCCCCGGGCACGTGCTGCCCCCTGGACACGTGCTGCCCCCAGGCACGTGCTGCCCCCCGGACGCGTGCTGCTCCTGTGCATGTGCTGCCCCCAGGCACGTGCTGCTCCTGGACACTGTCTCCAAGCAGCTGCGTCGGCAGCCCCCAGGACAAACGCCTGTCTGGTGACCTGCGTCTCCGTGGGCACGCTGGGAGGCCGTGCTCGGGGTGGGGATGGCACCCTCGCAGGTTCCCACGCCTCCCCAGCTCGGTCTCTGCCTTCTTCTGTGGCCCTGGGATAAAGCATCGTGACATCCTTGAGGTCATTTGGCTTTCCGGGAAAGTTGAGAGGCAAACACGTGTGTGTGTGTGTGTGAGAGAGAGAGTGTGTGTGTGTGTGTGTGTGTGTGAGAGTGTGTGTGTGAGAGTGTGTGTGTGTGTGTGAGAGAGAGAGAGTGTGTGTGTGTGTGTGTGTGTGTGTG
>PVJL010009362.1:0-57909 GCA_004026885.1 Lyroderma lyra
GTTTCCTGAGTCTTTCTAGATCTCGGCCCCTGAGACGTCGGCTCTGAGGCCAGCACGGTCAGAGCAGGCTGGCTGTGCGCGGACCGCCGGTCTGTCTCACGTACGGCCCGCTCGGAACCGACTGGCCGTGACTGCCGTGGTCGCTGGGCGTCGCAGCTCTGGAGGTTCCAGTGCGTAATGAAGCGAGGTGATGGAAGTGACATCACCGCAGCTAACGGTCTCTTAGCGACGGTGCAGTGTTCTGACGCGGCGTGTTGGGCTGCGTCGCTAAGTGGAGTCGGCTGCGCCCCCCTTAACCATCAGCCCCCCACGTCCGACCCAGCTTCTCCGCCCCCGAGGACGGGCCGGGGCCAAGCTGAGGTGCTTCTGCCCGCGACGCGCCACTCCCCGGGGTTCACCAGACGCCCGTCGCCCGCAGGGCACGGTGGCAGCGTGCCTGCCTCCCTACGGCCGCACGTAACGTGCTCCGCCGACCCTTTCCCCTAAGAAACCAGTATTTTGGTCTCTGGTCGCCATTTGGTTTAAATGTCCTGTCTCTGGGAGCTTTGCTGCGACCGAAGAGATGCCATCACCGTGCAGGGATCTCTCCTCCTCGGGTGAAGGGTCCGTGATGCCGTCTCCGGTCTGTGACGGCCACGTCCCTGCTGCTGGTGTCCTTGGTGACCTGTAGCCTCTGAGCCTGGCTCTCTGGCGTAGCAGCGACACGACAGGCCCTTCCACGCCCGTGCTGGAAGGTGGCCCGCTCACCGCGCGCTCGTCATCTGTGCTTTTCCTTCATGAGAAGCGCCCCCAGGCCCATCGCCGCCCGCCGGGGAGAAGGGGCCGGAGCCCCGTGGTGCCGGCCTCCGGGCGCACTAACTCGGTGTCGACGCCGCCTCCAGCAGGTCACCCTGGAGGAGCAGCCCATGACACAGCGCGGCCGCCATGATTTCCGGGGAGCCGTGACGGGCCTGCTGCTCCCCGGAACGTGTGCCCACCTGCTGGCCACGTGGAAGCAGTCGCACTGCCCCACCGGCAGTACCTCCCCCTTGACTTCCAGACAGTGTGAAGGCTGGAAGGTGGATCGCTCCCCGAGCAGTGGGTCATCATACACCAAGGAGTGGGGGGACATGAAGGTAGAAATTCTAAAAAGGGGTGAAGAAAGGGGGCCAAGAAAGAGGGACGGGACTAAGAAAGGGAAAATGCAGAGACCTGGACACTCTCTGGCCTAATGGCCTTCGCACTGGCCCGGGTGACAAAACTGCAGAGTGTTCCCGGACGCAGATTGTTTTCTGTCAGCCTCTCAGTTAGAGGGGCTCCCCCCGATATGAACCAACACGCCGAGCAATGAAACGCGCCAAGTGGTTTCCTCTCCCAACCAAGCAGGTCCTGGTGGGGCCGGACGGCCGCCTCCGTCCGTGCGACGCGCGTGCATTCTAGGCTTAGGTAACGTTTCCCGTCCCCATCTGTGCTCTAACTCTGTGCCACACGTCACCCAACAAGGCAGTTAGCACCATTCTTTGATGCAGTTCACTGCACTTTGTTCCCCGGTCCCCTGAAAGCGAGCCTGTCTGTAATCAGAAACCCCTTCTCACAGTTCGGTGCACCCACCAGAGATGTGACAAGCGCTTGTTTACGGGGCTGGTAATTGGATTAAAACATTGCAAAGAAACAGAAAAACGGAATGTAGCGAAAACGATGAAAAACATAAGCTTGAGAAGCAACCAAACCAAAATGAATTAAAAAGCTCTAATGAATGACATTGTTGTTCATCGGAGCCGCTCATCAGTACCCATGTGGCAGTGTCCCTGGTCCTCAGTCTTCAGGTGCAACGACACTTCAACACCCACGAGAAGAAGGAAAAGGACCCGGGGAGCCCGTCTGTGGGGACGGCTTGGACGCGGCTGTGTACCTTCCGGGCGGTCTTGAAAAACGGGCAGAGCACGTGTCCCCCAGGTCTGGACGCGGAAGTACTGCCGTCGGGAGCGTGGCCCCGTGGGACGTGGTTTAAGAAGGGGAATTAACGACTCTTTTAAATTTGAGTATTGCTCTTCTGAGGTTCAAAATGACAGAGAGGGAACAATGAGTATGACCTCTTCCCACAGAGTTCTGCTGAGCGGGAGGGACAGGCCCACGTGACACCGAGTCACCGGGCGTGGGGGACCGTCTGTCGACTCAGGAGTGATGGCGGCGGCACAGCGTCGGTGGCTTCCAGCCGCTCAGCCTTACCCATGGGCTTACTTTTCTGAACATCTCTCCAATAACCTTATTCTGACAGATATTTTTAAAAGAAGCGAAGGTGTTGGATCTGGGAAGTAAAACCCCAGCAACAGTAGTACAGGAGCTGCTGCTCCCCAGAAGTGGCTCGCGCAGGGCTCACCCAGAAACGCCAAATCCCAGCAGCAGGGACGCTCCGGGGTAAGGGTGACCCAAAGAGACAACGCCTCAGACTCGGTCGTAAACAAATTCCAGAACCGAACAATCCAAAGAGAAGCCGGAGGCGTGTTCATGCCGCAGAAAGGATCAAACACGGAAAAGGAGGTCCACGTGAGGGAACCCCCAGCTCTACCTTTCAGGAGGCGTCGGCCCAATCCACGTTGGGTCTGCCGAGGCAGCGGGCTCGAACCTGCCTGTCGGATCCCTCCGGCTCCGGCTCCGTGGGCCTGAAGGGGAAGAAGCAGAGACGTGATTACGTTCAGGCCTTTCATCTCCGGGGTTCCACGCTAACGTGTCATTTTCAGAAACTTGTCCATGAACTTAGTTGTTTTTGTTTAAGAGCTGGTGGGAATGGCAGTGACGTCTACCCATCAGGCAGGTGAGGTGGCGACTGGGTCACCTGCTCTTGCAGGTTGCCCCCTGTGCTCGGTGACCTGCAGGGAAGGCTGCAGAGCCCTTGTCAGTGGCACCTGCTTGGTCCTCATCAGAGAAAAGTGACAGTCCCTCCTGACTGCTTCCTATGCCTTTCTGCTAGGGCCTTCGTGTCGCAGGGCGATGGTGAAATCTGCTTGGTTCGTCCTGTTCAGGCGGTAAGATCTAGAACATTAGGTCTTTGTTCTGGTCCAAGGCTTTGCTTAGTGTAAATTTTATTGCCAAGCAATCCAGATTGGGTCCTAACATGTTTTAGATGAGTGACAGTTCATTTAAGTGGCTGTCGGTGGTCTGAGACTCGTGATGACTTAGGAGCAGTGAGGACTAGTCTGGGCCCAAGTTGCAGAACCCCTGAATCCAGGGGTCTAGCCAGGAATCTGCAAACGATGGCCCGGGGGCCAGAGCCAGCCTGCTACCTGTTTTTAGATGACTCCTGGGCTAAGAACGGTTTTGACCTTATTAGGTGGTGGGAAAAAATCAAAATAAGAATAATATTTCATGTTACTCGTATTACTTGTGAAGATTACATTCACATTTGTGAATGGTGTCCCTAAAGTGCCACTGGAACACAGCCACACACGTTTGTTTACACGCCATCCCTGACGCAGAGGTCGGGAGTTGGGGCTCAGAGTCTTAAAATGTTTGCCCTCTGGTCCTGTAAGGAAGCACGTGCTCACCCCTGGCTCAGCCTGCGGGTGAGTTCATCCTCATTGGTGGTCCTGGGGGGCAATGTGATGAGACCCTAATAATTGAGGCTGGTCAGTACCTAACAGACAGGCGCGTGATACCTTTGCAGCCCATTAATATAGAAATGGCCACATTTTGTTCTGGAATCATTGGAGTTGCTCACGGCAGACTCTGAGGGCACACTCATGAATAACTGGAGTACTGGGCTGTTTGTGCAGAAAGTTCTAGGCTGCTTCACTGTTACACTGCAGTTACTTATCAAATCCTCTTTTTACTTTATAATAAGACTTCAAGACCCTCTTTAATATTTGATGAGAATGTCTAGAACGTTCATTCAATATGGAATACGTAAGAAACAACTCTTGAAAAGAAGCAGAACAACACTAAGTGCACATGAAATGGTTTACGTATTTACACGAAGTATGCACATGATGCCTGTGGTACTTAAGCATTCACATGGAGATCAAAAACAGACACGACCAAACTGTGTTCAGCGAAAAGATAGATTCACATCCGGGTGCTGTCCAGAAAGTATCCGGCCATGTAATATGAAAAATAGGGGTATTTACGGCTGGAGTTTTACTGGACAGCCCTCGTATGTACAGTGAAGAATGAACTTTGCCCAAGACAGGTCTGGCCTTCGTCCTTGGCTCCCGAGAGATAATTTTTAAACCCTTGGAATATCCTGCCCGATGAGAAGGTCATTGCCTACCTGGGGACCACGTGCTATACCAGGTCATCTGCGCCTTCAGAGTGATTTATGCAGTATCAGCGCGACTTCCCAAGGGGCCAGAGGCGAGGTCAGCCCTGCAGATGACCAGCCATATTTATGTGACCGAGCCCCCCCGAACTCTGGACAGCAAGGCTCGGGTGGACTTACATGGTTGGCAGTGCTGCGTACAAACTGTCACACGTCGCTTCTGGGAGAAGTAAGCAGTCTCCCCACAATTCCGCTGGGAGGGGCCCACTGCGAAGTGTGCCCTCCTGGACCCCGCCCCACGGATCCCTTCCCCTGGCTGGTTCTGATCTCTGTCTTTTCCCTGTAATAAACCGTAACCATGAGCATAACTGCTGCGATGAGTTCTGGGTCCTTCCGGCAAATTATAGAACCTGAGGCTGGTTTTAGGGAACCCCTAACTTGCAACTGGCATCAGCAGAGGGAGTGGTCGTGGGGAACCCTGAAAACTGCAGTATATACACATTTTTTTATTTGAATATACACTTTCATACACATACATCACAGAAGTTATGCCTGTGGTTACCGGGGCCAGCTGTGAGCTTGACCTGTGGTTTCTAGGGTGCAGCCATATTGTATTTCTCGATCTGATGGTGGTGACATAGACATTACATGCTGTTGTTCGTAAGCTGTACATACATACTGATGCTCTCCTGAATTTGTAATACATCAGCTTTAAACGAAGAGGAAAAACTCTCCACAGAGGACGCTACCTTCCATAAACACACGCACACAGGGCTCAGTGTGGCCAAGTGAAGTGTCCAGCTACACAGAAGGCTGCTACTTTGTCCCTAGTCTTACTGTTTAAGAACGATTTCCTGCTTTTCGTGAAGGGGTCAGTCACGTGGTTGTTAAAAGATTTTATGATCAGCAGTGTCACGGCCGTCACGGCCGTCTGTGAAAACTGACTCCACTTGCTGTTTTCTGGGAAGCGCCAGCCCGCTGCTCGTCTGTGCACCTGGGGAGAGTGACTGATTCCTCTTGTGACTTAGTTGCAGCACAATGAACACCATCCGTCCAGGGGAGACCAAGTGACGTGAAAATTCCCACTGCCCGGGAGAGTCACGTGTGACGGGAACACCGGGGACCGGGATCTCTCCCTGCCTCCCAGCGCCTCTCCGAGCCCTGAGGCTGACGTGTGCCTCGGACAGCTTGGACTTGACTGACCAGAAGGCGGACTTGAACCCATCGCAGTCAGGGCCCGGTACACGCAGAGACGCGTCAGGCCCCGGTTCTGGCCCTTGTGCAGTCCCTGTGTGTCATCCCGTGCACGCAGAGCTGTCACACGAAGAGGCAGGCCCCTGTCGTCTTCCAGGCAGGAAGAGCAGCTCAGAAAACAGCTCCTGGCTCCTCCCAGCCAGATCATTCCAGAACAGCCGCCAAGCTTGGTGACGGACAAGGGTGGCCACGGCCCGGAAACGGACGTCACAATACGGTCACCGTAAGGGGAGACGGTCTTAGGTTCTCGCGTAACTCCTTAAGGTATCTGACAGAATATGGACCTTAAAAAATAACCTAAAAATCAACCAGTCGGGAAGCATTTTTGCTGGATACTGGAAGCATCTCCCACGAAACAATGTAATTACGGGTCACAAAGGGACGAGATCGTGAAGATGGTC
Source organism: Lyroderma lyra (assembly GCA_004026885.1). Lineage (NCBI taxonomy): Eukaryota > Metazoa > Chordata > Mammalia > Chiroptera > Megadermatidae > Lyroderma > Lyroderma lyra. Next base: position 5,890 of record PVJL010009362.1, read on the forward strand.
CAAGTGCAACCTCCCTCCCTCCCTCCCTCCGTCAGTGGCCTGCTCAGAGGGACAGTCACCGCGTCGTGTTACAGAGTCACCCGCTCGGCCGTCACTGGTCAATCCCTGGTAATTGCATCCCCTGGCTCCGCCTGGCTCCGCTGTCCTACGGCCCTAAATAATCAGGCCGCACATCGATCTCCGGCCTGTGCTGGCCAACTGAACAACTCAATCGAACTGACCCTGTGGCCGCTCGTTCACTGTGGAGCAGACTGGCAGGACCCCCAAAGCCTGCGCCGGGCACACGTGGGGCCTCTGAGGCACTGAACACAGAGCTACTTCCAAGCCGGCGCGATGGCGGCAGAGAACGCACCGCCGGTGGCACCACCCCACGGTGTCGCGGGCAGAGCTGGGACACGCAGGCGGCCGTTCTCCAAGGCTCCTGCGTGGAACCGATGCTTGTGTGGAAGCTCTAATTCCCGGGGCCCACGGCAGGGACACCGGTGCGACCCTCTGTCTCCCAGTACGCCCCGAAGTCGTCCGGACACCGATGGTCTCGGAGAACCGGAGGCAGACGCTGAGCTTCTCTCTGTCCTGCAGCCCAAACTGCGAGAACGGCTTCCAGGCTTCCGACGAGGACAGTTGCTTCTGCTGTCACCACACACTTGATGTGCTTAAAGCTACGAGCGGCTTACGCATCCTGTCGCCCAGCAGGGAACCTGCACCCGATGGGCCTGCCCGCAAGCCGTGCGACTCGCTGGGCCGTGGGATAAAGGGCGCTTGCTGCATCGTTCTGAGGATGGAGATGACGCGACCCTCCAAAGCACTTCAGAGACGTCACGTACACGGATGCTCTGATGTCCCCGGAGATTAACCTGGGCCCCTGTCTCCCCCAGGCCACGCCCTGCCGCAGTCACCACTGTCTTACAGCCCCCAGATAAAACCTCCTGCGGCTGGGCCAAACTGGGCTGCCCCTTTTTAAGAAAATCTGTGTGTATTAAAAGACTTCGCACGGCCAATAAAGGGGGGCAAGGGCAGGTTAGGGTGCGGCTCACGCAGCCCTGGGAACGACGACTCTTCTAAAGACGGTGACGATGTAACCGCCCCCAGTTTAAATTCGGCGCCCACGGCCATTCCACCCGTAAGAGCCACGCTGTAAACGGCCTGCTTCGTGTTTCATCAGTGCTCAGCCGCAATTCGTGGTTCGGTAACCGACCCCGTTTGTCGGGCGCTCACAGCCGCGCCGGCCCGTCGCTCAGGCCGCCGAGGCCCCCGGAAGCTCAGTCCGGTGCGGTCTAGTGCGAGTGCGCGTTGCATGCACGCCGCGTCCAAGGCACGTGCGTGGCTCCGTCCCGGCCCGCAGGAGGCCGTGTTAAATCGGCGGCAAGGACACTGTCACACACGTGTGCGACCGCTGAGGGCGTTCGGCTCGACTGCCCTGGGCTCAGAGGGAAAGGAAACCGTCCCCCGTGAGGACAGTCGGGGTGCCCGGAAGGGGCAGCGGAGCAGGGGGCGTGGTGGTCGCAGTTTGGGTGGTCTGTAGGCTGCAGTTTGGGGGCGACAGCAGACGACAGGGCTGCAGGGGGCCATCGTCCCAGGAGTTGGGGTCCTCGTGAGGCTTTGCTAATTCTGCCTCAGGCTCCATGGTGGGGGGGGGTCCATGATGACGCCCGCTCCCTAGCTGTGAAGAGTCCCTCACTGTCCCCGGTTCAGTGTCTCCGCCCCTCAGTACCATACTTAGGGCTCCTCCTTGTCTCAAAGGGACACCAGCACAGTCATCGCTGTTACTAGTGTTTGATTAGGACTCTACTCCTCACGAGACACCAACCACACAGTGTCTCCCCTGGTGCATAGAGCCAACGTGGCCGGCATTTGGGGCTGACGTTTTAATCTCTATTTCGCACACGAGGAAGCCGGAGCTCAGAGGAGAAAGTCAGTCGTCCAAGGCCGCGATGGGTGAGCCGCGATTCGTGTCCCTGTCTGCTGCCACCAAGCCCTACTGGGCTCTCTCTTGTCACAGTGAGGAGTGGATGAGAGTGGGTATAAGGTCTTTGGTAACGGAAGCAAAATACAAACCCCCTTAACTATAACCCAAACGGTGTTCACGGCCACGTGGTGAGACGCTTTTACACGCGCCTTTAAAAGAGAGTAAACGACAAAAGCAAAGACGGCCTAACGGCACAACGGCAGGCAGACAAGCGCTGGTGTCGGAGGCAGCGGACCAGAGATGGGTCAGCCAGACAGCAAGTGTCTGGTGAAGTACGGAAGCTGTTTGGTTTCCGGCCAAAACGCGTAGCGCGACTCCATCAGGCCTCTAACGACACCTCCGTGGTTACGGGACACGGGGCAGGTAGGGACATACGTTCGATGGCACCAAGGAGCAGGTGGGGCGTTCTGGCGGGACCGCCGGCGTCGCCTCCTGAGCAGGTCAAGGTCCGAAAGTGCAGCCTTGGGTCGTGCAGGGAGTGCGGGACCACAAAGGGACCGAGGAGAAGCTGGGGTGCTGTCCCGGTTGTGGTGGGGACCGCACACGTGATAAACCCCTCCAAGCCGCACGGGTTGCTGACTATTAACCACACCGCGGTGACATGGTGGCCGCCACCTGTGAAGTCACGGCCGGGCCGGTCTGCCCGCCCTCCCTCTCGGCCAGTGCTTGGCCTGCAGGGTCCATTCCATCCTTTACGACAGTGGACACAAGGGAAGGGTGGGCGCTCTGTGCCTCCTTGGGGCACCACGTGACCGTCCTCGTCGTCAGAAGGGCTGTGCTAGCGGTCAGGGTGTGCGGGGCATCACGGGGTCAGTTCTAAGGGTGAAGAGCGACAATGAACGGCCACTCCCGGCTGCCCGGAGGTCTCCGGGGAAACGGAGCAAGCGACAGCCCTGGCCAGTGCGAAGGCGCGCCTGGCTTTCACTCCGACCTTGGTCTGACCCCGCCTGTGCGCAAAACCAGGCGCTCCAGCAGGGTGGGGCGCAGGCACGTGCACCCACACGCCGCGGAGGGCCTCAAAGGAAGAGGCGCCCTGAGATCCGGGGGACGTCCTCCCAGCGCGGCTTACACACTCGAAGTTACAAGAACGATTTCGACACCGACTGATAGCTGTGTCCAGACTGGCAACGACCCCCGCGGCCTTCTGGGCTCCCGGCACCCCCGTCCCAGGCGTGAGGACGGGGGCCACGGTCACGGACACACGCGGTTCTCTCTCAGATGGACGGGCCCTCGGGACGGCTTCCTTCGCGGGCCTTCACCTGCTGGTGAGGTGTGGGGGGACCTGCACACCTCGTCTTTTCCCTTAGAGAGTCTCCCCCCAAGTGAGCTATCGTGGACCCTCACACTGAGGGACCCTTTGCACGTGGTGACCCCGCGGCCCTGAGCAACCCCAGATCCTCGCGCTCATTAGTGAGCGAGTCGTGAAATTCGCACCTCCCGTAAGGCTCTCTGCGACGCCGTGACATTGGGGTTCAGTAGACAGAGGTGTGTTCTGTTGCCTCTGCCCGCACTTCGATTTTTCAGGTGACGAGCTCGAAAGGGCACCGACGCCAACGTCTCAGGGCCTGCTTGGCGGGCTTCCCCACCCAGGGAAGCAGGGGCCCCACGGCGGGCCGCCCTCGCGGGACAGGTCACTGAAGAGGCATTTGAAGGCGTGTGGGTGCCAGGGCCCCACAGAAGTTCCTTCCTTGTTTCCGCAGATGTTGACACGCGGGGCCGCCCGGACAGGACCCGCCAGGCAGTAACGGCACCCACAGAGGCCCCTGGGCCGCGGTCTGCTCCGGAAGGCCCTCGTGTCTGCGTGACGTACCCGCGCGGCCCGCGCGTTCCGAGTGCTGAGCCACCGGGACGCGGTGTGCGCGCGGCTGTGCCCCTGCCCTCGTGGGCGGGCCCATTGCTGGCCCCTGGGCACGCGCGTTGACCTCCGCAGCTCGTGACGTTAATTTTTATTCTTTATTCTTAACGGGTTTCCATGGAGCCTCGTGAACAGTACGGGGCCCTGCGGGCCAACACGAACCCGTGACGTGTCCACGAATTTCCACCCCAGGCTCCAGCACTACTTGATGGGAAGCGTCCGGCCCTCCGAGCGGCGTGACTGACGTGCCGGCGCCCTGCCTGCGGGCCACCCGCCGGCCTCGTTTGTGGCCATTGTGATGTTCCTCGGGCGTGCTTGGCTGGTGGCAGTGACGGCGATTTTCGCTTGTGCAGTTAATGCGGTCGCTCCCTGCAGGGGCAGGACGGTCACTGCTGCTTCACTAGCCTCCTGAGCGACGCCTCCCCGGCGCGGTCAGGGAAAGAGCACAGCACGAGGCACGCCGACGACGCCTGCGCCGGAGCCCCACGCCTCGCTGCCGTTGGGGCGGCCGCGGAATCCGCCGGGCAGTGCCCTGAGGCACAGGGTCCCTCGTCACCCGCCTGTCACGGCCACGCTCCCGACGACGCGGAATTCCATCGGGCAGACCTGAAACCCCGGTGCTTTGCTGACGTTCCCCCAGGTGTCCAGGCGGCCACCGTGAGACGCCCCGAAGCGCACGTGTCGGGAGCCCCTGTGTGAGGGGCCGAGGGACCCAGGGGCGACCTTGTTTTGGGGACAGAGCGCCTCGGGAGAGAGACCACGAACAGCCCTCACAGGCAGGTGGCCTCCTGCGCACCCCGCCCGGCTCGGATGGACTCCGGCTCCCGGAGGCCGCGGGCCCCGAGGGTCAGCTGGGCCACGTCCCTCGTGGGAGGGGACGCCGAGTTCCAGGTGGGCTTCCTGTGACAGGGCCCCGACGCCGGCTGCGGTGACACCGCGCTGTCCCAGGGCAGACGCTCTCCAGTTCCCGCTCCCCACTCTGTGCAGTTCCCTAATTGAATCTAAAATGTAAGGGCTCTGCTGTGCAAAGGACCTTGCTATCTCGATAAGAAAAACTAATGCGGTGCCCTTTCCACAGCCGGTCACACAACAGCCCCGGTGACAGGGACCCCTATCAGGACACAAAGCAGAAGATAAATGAGGTTTTTCTGATACCCGTCCCACCCCTCGTCGGGCAGCGCACACCGCCTCTGCCACGGGGCACGACTGGGGTACAGAAGCACAGGTGACAGCCTGGCGTTGTCAGCCACGGGTCTGTCAGCCCTTCGGTCACCTGGTTGACAACAAAGCCAAGTTTGGGCTTGGGGACAGGGCGAGAAGGGTGTCCGTAATCTGCTGTTCTTTCCTCAGGGAAAAGGCAATATCCAAAACATTCTTTCCGAAGGTAGGGGACGAAGAAAGAGCTTATTTCTGACGAGCGACCGAGTTGACCACTCGCAGCCCACTGTCATTGCCACCTAAGGCTGACGTAGTTTGGAACTTTCGGGGCCACGTGGGCCCTGCAGGCCAGCCCAGGAGAAGGGGCGTAGGTGCACAGAAGGCCCTGGGGCCCTCTCCTCTGGAAGACGCCCCACGGGGACCAGGGTTCAGACGCTCCAGGATGCGCGATGTCTCTGAGAACATTGGACAAGGGTGTCACGTAGAAACCAAGAAAATGTTTAAAACTCCGTGCTCTGACTATTCTAAAATCTACAAGAATTACGTGAATTGTCAGAAGTCTGACCCTGCAAAGGCCTCACTCCAGTGCGATGCAGAAACTGGGGACTCGTGTGCCACCCTGTCCAGGCGTCCAGCGCGTGTCACCGCGTGGTGGCTGAAACAGGTGGTGATACTTCACCTTTCTAGGGAACCTCCTTGTCTGCAGAGCTCAAAGCGCCGAGCCAGCTCCAAGGCTCACCACGGCGCTGTCACCACACGACGGAGGAGTGACGGCCCTGCTCTCTGAGGGGGTGGGGGGCAGCCACCAGGCTGGCCGAGAGGCAAGCCACGTGCAGGGACAGCACCGCTGCGGCCACGTGGCCCGTCAGGTCTAACCGCGGGGCGGGAGGGGCTCCCCCTGCACCCCACCAGTCCACTGCCCGTCGGAAACGAGAATGACCTGGAACCCACGTGGGTTCCCTCTCCCGGGCACTGTGACTACCCTCGTGCTGTCGTTAGGGGTGGTGTCCACTCTAACAGGACTGCCTGCTCCCCACAGTCCTTGTAGGTCCCCATGCTGTGAGTGCCTTGCAGCCCCGCGGACACCGGCCGCCTCCCGGGACACCCACTCCCTGCACAGGCTCAAAGAACCGTCTGCACGTCACCCAACAGGCTCTCTCCCTCGTCCTCTCAGCTTTCCCATCGCTCCTTGCGAGAGGGACACCCTCAGTCCAGCTGTGACATCAGTATGTCATGCAGGGGACCATGTGGCACTCTTACCTGCTGAGTACTGAGGATTTTAAGGGCATCTCAATGTGGCTTTGGGGACTTGCCGGAGAAGGGAGTCAGAGCAGGGTGGTGGGTTGACCTGTCCGAAGTCCCCTTGGCTCCACTACTACAGTGACAAGGCAGGGGACACCAGTGGGGTGAGAGGAGGACAGCGTGCCTCAGGTAACAAACGGAACGCCACCACCCCGGCGCTCCCCTGAGTACCCTTTGCCAAGGACGAGGGACGTCCCCGCTCTGCCCCGAGCTCTGCGCGTTTCCTCGCCTTCTTTCGGGCCGGGCCTGCTCGGCTCCTGAGGACATAACGGCGTGAGCGTCGTCTGCCGGCCGTCTGCCGGCCGTCTGCTGGCCGGTCTTCAGCAGGCACTGAGAATCAGACACGAAAGTGGGGGCCTTCCTCTGCAGGGCTCGGTGGTCGGCTTTGAAGGCCCCCTCGCCAGCAGCTGGCACGAGGGCCTGACAGCAGGGAGCTCAGGATGCGTCGCGAGAACGAGGAGGTGCGAGCGGGACGGCCCGAGAGCTCCTGCGCGGAGGCCTGCCATTTACTTCAACCCGCTTTCACCTAAAGGCGGTGCCAGGGTGGGCGGAGGGCTGTGAGGGGGCAAGTCGCGGGGGGGGGGACATCCATTTCAAACACCTGTCGGTTACGCCCACGACGAGGGGCAACAGGCTGCTCCGTGCCGAACGCGGACACACGGGCTCAGTGCCGAACGACACGAGGACGCTCAGGTGGGGACACTGAGTGAGGCTAGGGGCGGGCTGGAGGTCCCGCCAGGAGGTGGGGCTCCCAGTTGAGGTGGCCCGCCCGCGAACCAAGCGCACACAGTCTCGTACGAGCGCACGCGGCCTGAGACACAAAAGCGCCGTCAGCGCTGGCGATGAGCTCGGACTGCGGGACGTCGGTCCAAGTCCATGTTTAACCGAAACGTCCCGGGAGGCGTGACGAAGCTGGACGGACTCCAGCTCTCCACGGCGCAGTGCGTCGTCTGCTCAGAGACTTTTGAACTGTTCTTTCTCCTACTGGAGCTGTCATACTCACGGAATGGGCCTCGAGCCGGTCAGCATCTCTTAGCTCCTCGAAGCCAAGCAGGTGGGACTGGGGCGCATGGAAGGAAACAAAGCTGTGTGACACCGCTGCCGGAGCGGGTCACCACAGCCACGTCATCAGAGCGCAAGCGGAAGGAACACCAAGTCGAAGATTCTGTAATGTGCGAAGTCCATGAAGTATCTTCTTGTTTTTCTTTTTCTCTTTCTTTTTAAGAAAATAATGTAAGACTGATAGCAAGATGCACTGATTTGCCTACCGAATTTCACCTGGACACTCATGCGTCCACCTCATCTCCCGCGAAGTACTTACTGAGTGCCGGCCTGCGACGTGGGTCTCAGACTTTCAGACGTACTAGAAAGGTTCTTGCTGTCAAGGAACGCACAAGATCACTAAGACCGCTGTGTCACCAAGCCACTGCCGACACACACGGTCCCTGCCGTGACTGAGGAAGACGGGGGGTCCCATGTGCACAGGAGAGACCCCGACTCTCCTGCTGTCGGTGCAGGGGACGTGGCCGTCCGGGGAGGCTTACTGCAGGGCCTGACGCACGAGTACAAGTTTGGGGGAGAGAAGGGGGTCGGGCTTGGGAGAAGGGGTCCCAGGCGGACGGCACAACAGCATGAGCAAAGGCACACGGACGAGCAGGCGGGTGCGACCCTCACACCCATGCACCCAGCTCCTGTAAGCATCGTTAGGGGGGCAGAGACACGGCTGCGCAGAAAGGCTTTCCTTCTCAGCACATGGACAGATGCACGGAAGTAACAAAGTAAACTAACACACGTGCAGGTGCAGGGGGCAGAGCTAAGTCAGGGGGAGGGCAGCACGCTGAGGGTCCCCAAGAGGCGCTGATTAACGGAGGCATCAGAGGCTTTTGGAGGGGACAGCGCTCCACATGGGGCTCGCACGTGAGCAGGCCTTTATCCCCGGACAGTATCGGAGGAAGGGGTTCCAGGCCGGCAGGAGGGTGTGCACGGACGGGCAGCTGTGGCCTGTCCCCAGAATGGACGCTACTCCTGGGGGTGGGGGCCGGGCACGCCCAGGAGCAGCGACGCGGGGCGAGTCCGCCCTGAGGGCGCCTTCTCCTCCTGCAGTGTGACCCCCGGCGAGGCACACACAGCCAGACAGTCCCCACCCTCACCAGTCAGCTCCCGGAGAGTTAGGTGCCAAGACGAAATCTGTTTAGTTTAAAATTTGGGAAGGATTCACCCCAGCAAGAAACTATACTAAACAAAAACACATGATCAGATGTTGACTGGGGACAGCCTGGAGCGTTTTCGTTATTGCAATAATGCTTTTGAAGAATTTTGAAGACATCTATCAGGACAATTAGAATCCGTTCTCCTAAACTATTTTGCAAACTATAGTCCAAGTCCAAGTAGTAAAAATAAAAGAGTGAACTTATTTGCATCCGTCCTATGTGAGAACAGATCTCCACCAACATTTATAACCCCCTGCCTGTCTTTCATTTTATATTTAATTTTTGAAAAGGCAGAAACATTTTCAAAAAGACACAAATTCTCTACGTGGCAATCACCATTTCAGTATCCAAAGGGGGACACAGTAAGAGGTATGGTGCCGTTTGTGACGTAGTCCAAGGCCCCCAGGCCGAAGCGCTGGGTGACGGCGTGTGGCACCGGCTCTCCCGCTTCCAGGGGCGGCTACCGGCTCCTTTTCGGAGCGCCTGCTCCGGCGCCGAGGGTTCCGGGACGCTACGGTGTGCTCTGAGGGGACGCGGTAAGGCCCCGAGGGGTGCAGGCCTGACTCCAGCACTCCCGTGCTCCGTCAAGAACCTCCCAGACGCCGATCGGTCGGGCGGGCCGGGCAGCACAGCTGCCTCCAGCCGTGCGGCGATCGGGGACCCTCACCCGCGCGGTCACTCACCACCTCGGGAACCCCTGACCGCTGCATCTGACCAGGTGCCCCACCGACACCCCACCCCGAGGAAGGCATACACTTTATAACGCGCACCCTAACAGGACGGCACTCGCTTCCCTCCATCCTAGTGACCCCCTTGCCACACGCTGAGGTCTCACAGTCTAGCTGTGCAGGGTTTGGGGAGCCACCCCCCCAGCCCCCCTGCACACGGGAGGGCTTTCTCACAGCAGCTAAATTAAGGTCACCGTGAGGTCGGGGGGAGGACCACGCATTTCCATTTTCTCAGACGTGGGAAGACACTGATGACCGGACCCCCATCGAGTCGACGATTGTTAGCTGGGGTATGACGGCCACATTTGAACTTGGCGACGGGCAAAGACGACTGAGGAGGGCATCTCCACTGCATCTTTGCCACCGAAATGGCCCAAAGCAGTAAACACACAGCCATGCACCTCACCAGCTTCCTCTGCCCTAGCACGGCCCATGAACGCAGCAGAAATGCGACTTTTATGGCTGAATTCAAGCCTACTTAGAAACGTGGGAAGAAAAATGTTAATACATGCAGCAGAAGGTATTTTAAATAAATATCTGTCACATACAGTTAAACGTGTCCTTCCCTGGTGTTAATTATGGCACAATCAGAACAGAATAGGGAGGAAGATATATATTACAGGTTGCAAAGCCCAATATTAGCTCTGTTCCAAAGGAAGTCGCGTGAAGGAGCAATTATATACTGTTTTGATCATGCAGGGAATTCTTTAAAACAGATATTTTCTTGTGCATACATTATTGATCAGAAGGGAATAATTCCAATAGAAACTTTGACTAATTGGCCATTAAGATGATACTTTGGAAATATTAAAAATGCATTCCTTTAGGTTCTTTGATATATTTCTTATGCGGAAAGATTTCTGTCCAATAATCTGTTCTCCAGGAGATTTGTCACATACACTTCTGCTTAGATAGAAATAATGGGTCTGGGGAAAAGGGAAGAGTTTCCTAAATACGTAATAGACATCCTTTAAAATGACACGCGTTGTCAGAAACCGTATTGTCATAGTCACCACGCCAACCACTAAAAAGAAAGGACCTGAAGGTCACGCCGATAGCGTCTGTCTACCAATCCAGTGAACCCTTTGTTTTTTGATAGAATTTAAAGGGTGTCGTCACAGGCATGTGACATCACGCCTCTCCCGGGCCAACACTGTCTGTTTAGCCAAGTACTGAGAGACTACTCGACTCCGTTGGTTTCTGGTGTTGGCGTCTGAGGAGAGTAGAGGGAGAGGGAAAGACGTGTAGTCCTGTCCCTTCATCTCACACCTTTTCAAAGCAGGGAGGGACGGGCTAGGGATCCCCCTCAGGTTCGTTCAGACGTCACGGAGCATTCTGAAGCATTCACATGCACGTTGCTTTTACCTGCAGGGAGAGGGCATGTGGCATTGCATCCTACTTGCCTTTACTTCCGGGGATGCAGGGGGTTACCCCTCCCCACCCCTGGCACCCGAGTGCAGCCCTGTCACCTGCTCTGAGCAATGAAACGTGAGCAGCAGTGATGCCTGCTCCCGCTGGGTTTAACCGCAGAGCCCCACTCTGCGCCCCTCACTTCTGCAGCACGGCCACCTCCACGGACGCGCGTGCTAACGTGACGGTGTGCTGAGGGACACAAGTGCCAGCATGCGTGCGCGGAAGGGCCGTCCTGCAGAGCCACGCAACCCAGCAGCTGCAGCTGGGCACGAAATGGACCTTCACTGAGCTAAACCGCTGAGACGTTGGGGACGTTTAGCTTTGCATCACAACCTAGCATACCCGATTAATAGAAGCTAACAACCAAATTAAGAAGAAATATTTGCAAATACTATGCTAATACTTACTAAAGCGAATCAGCTGACAAACTACTACAAGCAGTAGGATAATTCAGTAAAATGGTGAAAAATGATACAACATTAATAGCCCTCATCTATACAACTCAAACATACATGTAAGAGTAAGGTGGAAGAAAAACCCGAACTGAAAACACATCTAGAAAGAGAATAATGAGACGTGTGCATCACGTACAGAAAGGACAATTTAGAAATCTCGGCTGAGTATAAAAATGTGTCATGTTCTTGGCTACCAGGGCGTGGCGTTAAACGGATTTAAGAATTTTCTTATGTTAAGTTATAAATTTCATGGGATCCAGTTAAATATCAAGACTAATTTCAGAGTATGTGAGCTTTAATTAAAAGCAAGAATTCCAGGAAAATTCTCTAGCAAAATAGGGAGTAGAATACCCCTTAATTAATACTTACTAAAACGTATTATAAAGCTACAACAAGTAAAAGCTGGTGATGCTGCAAGTTCAATAAGCAGGTGGATACTTGGAGCAGAGTAGAAATTTAGAAATAAGCTCAATAATACAAGAGTTTAATATATGATAAAATGATATTTTAAATCAGTGGGAAAAGATGCAATATCCATTAGATAACAAATGGGCAGGTATCACGAAAATATCACATCCCTACCTCACTCCTTACACGAATATACATGGTAGAGGAGTCAAAATTTTGAAGGTTAAAAAAAAACTAAAATCATTAAAATGACTGGAAAAACCAATCATCTCAGAGGAGAACAGGTCTTGCTGATGTGACACAAAGCTCAGAAGATCCCAAAGATGGAAATGCAAACCTTAGCTACATAAACACCAAAACGGTGTCTATGTGACTCACATCATGAAATACACAAAGTAAGTGACAAACTATAAAAAATATCTGCAACTCAGACGTCAGTTGTTATTCGTATATAAAAAGATACAAATCAACATAAGCACCAACATCCAGTACAAACACGAGGAACGAATATAAACTAAAACACACGCAAAGGGGTAGAACCGCAGAAGGGATCCCACAGCAGAGAAACGCGAGCAAACGCTGCGCAGAGGGATGGCTTCCACGGCCAGGGGGCGCGCTGACCAGGAGCCGGGGCGCGCTGACCAGGAGCCGGGGCGCGCTGACCAGGAGACGGGGCCTCACTGACCAGGAGCCGGGGCCGCACTGACCAGGAGCCGGGGTGCGCTGACCAGGAGCCGGGGCGCGCTGACCAGGAGACGGGGTGCGCTGACCAGGAGCCGGGGCGCGCTGACCAGGAGACGGGGCGCGCTGACCAGGAGCCGGGGCGCGCTGACCAGGAGACGGGGCCGCGCTGACCAGGAGACGGGGGCGCGCTGACCAGGAGACGGGGTGCGCTGACCAGGAGACGGGGCGCGCTGACCAGGAGACGGGGCGCGCTGACCAGGAGACGGGGCGCGCCGATGCGCCCGACTCTGAGAGAGAGATGCGGCCAGTGTCCACTCCTCAGAAAACTCCCAAAACCTCATGGCTTTGAGCCATTTGTTGAACTTTTGTGAATTTGCCTTATCGATATGCTCACATAAGTGTGCCGTGAGGTAGCCCAAACACAGCCCCTCGAATCATTTCTGTAATAATTCAGATTGATAATCATCAAAGATCGAAGCGTGATTTCACCGCTCACAGGGGGAGCCGTCGCGGCACGCCGCGCTTTAGGGGACGAGGCCGCCGGGTATGGACGGGGCGTCTCGGTCTGGCCGACCTGGAGCGAACTGAAGGTTGCTGAGGGAGAAGCGAAAGGTCCGTGCACCGGGCCGCGTGTCCCTTAGCTGAGCCGGCTGTGTGCGCCCGTGCCTGTGCGCGCGCTGTGCGTCTGCAAAAACGTCGTGGAGCCTTGGCAAGGCGGTGGCCTCTGGGGCCGGGACTGGGACGCGCGGTTCAGAGGGAGGCCAGGCGCCAGGTTTCCTGTCTACCTTGTGCACGTCATGTGACACGTTTCTGTCATCGACTAAAATACCTGAAATTCTTGTGCAAAGAAAGATTACCAAAGAAAGAAACACAAGGAGGTTCAGAGACTTCGTGGAGCGTTAGCGGTGCTGACGGGGCTGCACGGGAGGCTGCGTCGCTGTGGCCTCCTTGCAGACGACAGACCACTCTCACCTGTACTAGCAGGTCTAGACCATCCCCCCTCCACGCCGTGGAGTCTTACACTCCCATGTTTTCGCCCTCCGCTATGCACAGATGTAGTGCTTCCATGATGCCCATCCAGTTGTAACTTTAAGGGGAAAGTTGGAAATGAAACTGTGCTTGCAGAATAGACAACATGGGGCTTCTAGAACTGCTTGTGAGCATCAAACAAACCACTGGCTGAACCGGTGGGGACTTACGGGGTTAAGCAACGAGGACAAAACCCTTCTCACCCCTCCCTGCACCCGCCCTTTGCGTCCATCGTGCTAAGAAAGCAGAATCCGCCCACTGCCCTGAAGGAGCAGCTCGTGCACTTTGCCTTTAGTGGAGGCTGTAAGCTACGATGCTTTGGCGTTTGGAAAGACAGCAGGACAGGAGAGCTCAAATGACAAAGGGCTGGCGTGTGGGGGCAGAAGGCATGGACAGTCAGGAGCGCCTGCCGTGTGGCGGGCAGCGGGCAGTCTTTCACACAGACACTCAGTCACTCCTCGCGGCCACACCGAGAGGTAAGGACCATCAACACCGCTTGGTGCACGGAGAGCGGCGACCCAGCCCCCACCCCACGTCCTGCAGTTCACCCAGCCCTGGGCCTCGGCCGGCATCTGGTGCTTCTACTCGACACGGCCGGTGTTCTCGTCTCGCCCTTGGGAGAACCTCGTTCTCCCGTCACGAGCGGAACTTGCCCGGAGCCGGGGACAGGCGTGGGGCCGAGAACTCAGACGGGCCGAGAACTCAGACGAGGGGCCGAGAACTCAGACGAGGGGCCGAGAACTCAGACATGGGGCTGAGAACTCAGACGTGGGGCCGAGAACTCAGACATGGGGCTGAGAACTCAGACATGGGGCCGAGAACTCAGACGGGGAGCCGAGCCTCGGAAGCGGACGCTCTCCCACGGAAGAACCGATAATGGCGATTCGCTGAAATCTCAACGGGTCCTCAGGCCAGGGGCCTGGGCGCCCCTCTCCCTCCTCGCCAATAAAGTGAGGTCTTTTATTTAAGCACCTTAGGCCGTTTTATGTTCACATTTTTCTCAACACAATGGTTGGTGTACTGGGATGACTGTTCCTTATCCCTGCTTTTTGAGAGCTTCTAGAATTTTCTAAGACAAACATTCTTCAGGTTGGCATGGCCTGTGGAGACAGCCGGGACGTGTATTCCCAGGTCGGATACTGTAGGTTACGCCCGAGCCCTTCAGGTTACGTCTGTGCACACACGAGATAGTATCGGGTCCAAGTGACAATTTCCAGATATGGGTACACGCCCTTGAACTAGCCTTTCCATTAGCTCAAGTCCAGGCCCTTCAAACTCACCAGGAGTTTGGCTTTGTTTGTGATGAGGAAAGGAGCCTTTGTTAATTCTGAAAGTTTTCCATTTAGAGAGAAAGTTCCAAATGTCAGGCTGAATCTGGATGTGATTACTCACAGAAATGAAACTCGGTAAGCACGTATTTGAATGAAAGTTCACGGCTGTGTTTTCTATTAAAGAAATGCGGTGAGAAGCGATGTAACGCTGTGTTCTAGTTGAGAATCTGAGGTGTAGAACCTCAGCAGTTCCAAGTGAGAGCTACCCTGGCAGCTGTCACCCTGTGACATCACATTTTATCTAACGAGGCAGGAAAACGTGCACAGCCAACTCTCGTGGAGGGGCGCAAGAGTTAAGGGGCGAGTGGGGACCCCCTCTGGGAGATCGTAACCATAATGCTAATCCATGCAGCTATTTGTTTTTATTTTCCGCAGGCCCCACGGTTCAGTAATGCTAGCACATCGCCCATGCTTTAGGAGCGGTAGGGCAGCCGCTGGCCCCTGTCCTACCCCACGTGCCCCACGCGCACGAATTTCTCGTGCGGTGGGTAGGGTCTTCCGGAGCTGGGAGCGGCCCCGTGCTCACGCCGTGCCCATCGCACTCAGCTTACGAGCTGCTGGTTTAACGCCTACCGCACGCCCGAGAGCACCTCGTGACCCTCTCCCCTGAGCGGATCCGGTTTCAGCCAGCCACGAGCGTCCTGTCACATCACGCGTGACTTTGGCTTCTGTCTTTCTGCAGGTGGGGCACCAGTGACTAGAGGACGGAGATCTGAGTGGTCTCCGACCCGGAGAGGGGCTGCAGAATTCTGTTTCTTCCCGGATAACACACAATTCCCTGCTGAACACTTAGCGCAACTCTGCCTTAGCCGAAAGAACAAAACAACAACAAGAAAACACAAGCCTTGCGGACGGCGGGGTGGCCTTTACAGTCGCCAGCTCTGAGTGCCGGTGTGCGCCCCGACGTTCAGGGGCGTGACATGGAGTGACACGGGGTCCTCGATCGGTGCCCTGGCTGGAGCCCACGGCGGGCGGGTGGAAAGCACAGTCGGCGCTGACGGAGAATTCCCGCGTGAGAGGGAGCGTTTGCGGAAAGTGGGGGATGGGCAGGGACGAAATACCAGACCAACGGTGAGGGGTGTCTTGCTCGGCGAGGCATCATTTCATTGTTCTTTTATCATCTAACTTGTGGGACGCGGAGGAGGGAGAGGAGTAGTGGACTCGGAGCGGTCAGCCGTGAAAGGGCCAGTGACGACCTGCAGGGCCCCGACGACCTCCTGCAGGGCCCTGACGACCTCCTGCAGGGCCCCGGTGACCTCCTGCAGGGCCCCGACGACCTCCTGCAGGGCCCCGACGACCTCCTGCAGGGCCCCGACGACCAATACGCTATTGTCCAGCAGCTTTACAAACGCCTGACTTTTTGTCTGCACTTGTGCTCTGTGATGGCTCGGTTAGGCCAAGCGCAGTGACGTGACCTCATGTGCACCGTGTCCAGGTTCTTAACACAAATGCCTCCAATTAAGTATTGTGAAATGGGGCCCACGGGGCACTGGCGGAGACGTCTCGCGGAGGAGCCCCGCCGCCACGCCGCGCGCGGGCCCCGCTGTTGCCGAGGTTACTAGTCCCAGACGCCCCGGTCCGTGTGAGCCTGCGAGAGTGTAGCTGGAGTAATGGCGATTCTGAAACGCAGGCGGCAGAAAGCACGACAGTAGACGTCCGTCTGAGGCCAGGTAGAGACAGCCTGAATTCAACCTAAGACATTTCCAAAGGGACAAAATAGTTCGCAGGTTCTCTAGGGAATAGAAGGACCCGGACAAGGAAAGGAGGCTGGGCTCCTGGAACGGCATGCCTGAGGCCGGCGCACGTCCCTTCTGAGACCTGGGGGGACAGGACTGACTCGAGGCCACTCCCGGAGGACGGCAGAACACGCCAGGGGGGGAGGACGAGCACGGTCACCAGGGAATGTTTGGGGCGGAGGTGCAAGGTCACGTGCTGGAGGAGTTTGGGGCCATCACCCACCAGAGTCCGTCCCCGTGTCACAGTCTGCTAATGCCATCGGATTGGAAATGTGGGCTCTCTGAACTGTCTAGGAGCTTTGGACCCTTGAAATGAGAAGGGGATCGTCTTATTTATAGTCACGATCCTTGTCTGGGGACCGTCATCTCTGCAGACACCACGTGTCAGGAAGGCCACCTGGTAAAGGGACAAGTTTCACGGTCACACTGGTCAGTACGGTGCCTCCCATTTTAATAGCAGCCCAGTGACCGGAGTCACCCCTCTCCAAAGTGGGGGTGGCGCGCCTCACTTCCTACGTGTTTGGGGGAGATGGTGAGACACCTGCAGAAACGGCCCAGCAGAGCGGCGGTAAATGCGACGTCCCCGTCCCTGTCTCCTGTTCTGGAACGGGAACGGCCGGGGCTGCCCTGCACGGCAATAGCAGGTTTGGCTCCACGGACGCAGGGTCCCGATGGCAGACTGCGCCACGCCACGCGGCCACGCCTGCTTTCATGCGGGGTGGGCACGGATGTGTCACCCACGAGGGCCCACGCATGTTGGACAGCAGGAATGCGGCGGTGCAGACCTTACGTACACGCGCTCTGGACCTTATAGTAGAGAAAGGGGAAGAGTCCCACTTTCAGGAGGTCATGGAGGCAGTTTCCTTCGCAGGGAAAAAGCAAAGCGGTGTTGAGACTTCAGAGACCCAGGGGTGAAGGCCAGGCCGCATCCCACACGTCCCCGCCCCCGTCCTGCACCGGTCCCTCAAGCATACGACTTGTTGGGTCCCCGAGGTCATTGACCACCTGGGGCAGGTGGTGAAGCCCTACCGAGGACAGTCCTTGCTGTGTGTGACGGACAGTCCTTGCTCTGTGTGACGGACAGTCCTTGCTCTGTGTGACGGACAGTCCTTGCTCTGTGTGACGGACAGTCCTTGCTCTGTGTGAAGGACAGTCCTTGCTGTGTGTGACGGACAGTCCTTGCTCTGTGTGACGGACAGTCCTTGCTCTGTGTGACGGACAGTCCTTGCTGTGTGTGACGGACTGCTGGAGCAGGTGAGGTGCTGGGCAGAAGTGGGTGCTTCAGCTCAGCTCCCTGCAGGCCCGCACCCCAGGGAGCTCTGACTCCTGCTCTGCTCTCGTTTCGAAGCTCTGAGACCAGTCACTGACTTGAAATGAGCCGACATGCAATGGCGGTGAAACAGCCATCTTAACTCCCGTAACCCCCGAAGAGCCCCCCGCCCCAGGTCTGCACCCTACTGTCCCCTCTGAAGGTACACACATTTGTCCAGAGGTGTCACGGACAGTGTGAGGTCCTGACACGTGACGTCACGGACCCAACGCCAGCAGTTCTTGCTGTGACAGCAAATTTGTTCACCCCCTTTCAGGCATAAAATGAGGCTCTTCTGGGGGGCCGTGAAGGTCCCACTCACATTTTCATCAGGTGACCCTGTGACTAGAATCTCTCTGCCAAACTCTGTTCGCTTGCAAGAGGCACTTGGCCGTGGCTTCTTGGATGCCAGGGGCCCAGCGTTTGGAACCAGCGGGACTGTTGTAAGGGGTGCTAAAAGAAATCCCCCAAAACAGAAACTCTTAAAAAAACCCCAAAGCCTTGAGCCCCGTACCCCGTCACACGGTTTCAGTGCGTCAGTGGCCACGGCAGATTCCATCACAAACAGACGACTAAGGATGGGTCTGCCAGGGTTGGAGGACTCCGAGGCTCACAGACACAGGACGGCGCCATTTCCCAGGCTGCCCACCACGAGCCAGCCAGCCCAGGGACTGCCCCCGTCCCGTGGCGTAGGGACTCTTACAAGCACAAAACACTAAGCTCCACAGGAAGGACCCGAAGTCCAAAGGCTGCAAGTCGGTTGCAGAAAGACCAAACGCCAGAGGGAGGGCTGAGGTCCACTGTCCGGGATTCTTGCCCATCCCCTACGAGAGCTCTGCGGGAAGCTGATGTCCCCCGCCTTTTGTGGGCGAGGCTGCCCGTCGCAGCTAGGAGACTCGCGTGCTGCTAAGGGCAGGGGACACTGACGGAAGGCAGGCGGGCGTCCTGCCCGGGAGCGGTGTCCCGCCTTGGTCCCGCGCCCGCTCCTAGGGCACATGCACGCGAGCGCCAACGCGTGCGTCTCGACGACAACCCGCCCCTGCGCCCGAGTGACACGCCTGATGCAATCCCCGAGCTATTCGGAGACGGGGCGATTCCGCAGCCCCACACCGGGAACCGGCTGGACATGGCTAACTGACCAGTGCCCTTGGCAACGGGGCAAGGCACCCGGGAACGCCAGTCTGCGAAGTCAACTCCAAGGGAGGACGGGCCTGCGTCAGCTGCCCATCTGGGCGCCAGCTGACGTCACGCACCGAGGTGCCCTGTCTTCCTGGGTGAGGCAGGGCCGTGTCAGTGCCCGGTCCTCGGCCTGGCTCTTGTCAGCAGACAACTGGGTGTTTTTAGAGAAAGAAAAAAAAATCGCATGCAATAGATGCAGGGACTGGAACTTTCCAGAAAACAAACTGAAGAGAATGGAGGAGACGGTGCTGGCTCAGACGCTGACCGCTCTGGTCCCCGTGGCCCCTGGGAGCCCAGGACGTGGTGGGCCTTGCACCCTCTGCACCTGCTTCAGCTGCGGACGTGTGGGAAGCCCGGGTGCAGAGAGCCCCCCAGACGCTCTCCGAATCCAGCCTGTGTCCCCCACGATTCGGTCAGGGGCTTGCAGCTGGCCCCGAGCTGATCTCACGATGGGGAACCCTGGCTGCTCAGAGCTGTATTCCTTGTGCAGATGACCCAGCAGAGCGCGATCCAGACGGCAGAAGACGTTACGGCTGTGCGTCAACTTAGGCTGCCGCGTTTGTAAAACGGGGTGAGGTCGGCGTCCCCCCAAGTGCTTACAAAAGCTTCTCCCGAGCACTGGAGGCACGAACTCGTGACGGCGGCCCCTCGCACCCGTCGCGGTCGGCGAGCTCCAGCTGATGTCCGGGCGGCGATCATGGCCGTCCTCCCGGGCTGAGACCTGCCCTCGGTCGCGCCCCTTGGACGGCACGGGAACCACGGCCCCGCACGGGCAGGCGGGCCGCAAGCGGGGGTCCTCGACGAGGCTCTGCCGTCGGCGCTGTCCCCACAGCAGGGGGAGCAGCCCCCAACCCCCTGCGTGTCCATTCTGCTGCGATCACATTGAGCTGAAAACTAGTCATGCCAAATTTTAAGGGAAAAAGAAGTGGCCAAAGGGCAGCCCGAAGACTGAATTGTTGAGTTACTTTACCTTTTGGGTAAACTGGGAGAGAGACCCCGCCACACGCAGACGGGCCATGGGCACCACCGGTACAGCGTCCTAGCGACGGGCACGTGTCCCTGCGACGTCTTATTTTATCCTCAACCCCGACGGCTGATGCCATCTGCCCTTTGGGACCCCAAATTGGCTCTTTCTCGCCCCACTTCCTGGAGGGAGCTGCTTACCCACAGTCACGTCAGTGGGAGAACTTCCCTCAAACCTCTCCGTGCCCCAGAGGTCGGGCTGAATTCGTCGGTTCCAAGCGAGCGTCTGCATCTGGTCTGCTACTCGGGGTTCTAGACCTGTCGGGGTCTGAGACGCCCCCAGCATTCTCTGACATCAGCACCCACGGTAGCACCAGGACTAGGTTTACACACTGAAAACGGGGTACGGCGTTGATTTGGGTCACTTTACGGTTAGGCATCGGCTGACCAATCAGCTGAATGCGATGTGAACCGATTGAGGTGGCTGGGTTACAACCGACTGTCCGGGGGCAACCCGGATCGTGCGAGGGCAGGCCCAGGCTCTCAGGTGGCTGGCATAGCGCACTGACTACGGAGCGATGACGGACGAGGGCACGTCCTGCGGACTGGGACGAAGGGGAAGGGTCCCAGGTGCTAAAAGGACGTCATGGCTTTGAGAGCAGCAGGGAGCACACGTGCACCAGCTCAGCTGTGAGCCTTGCAACAGCGGCCGCGGCAGAGGACGTGGTGGGATGACGCGAAGGCCTGCAGAAAGGGGTCTGCTTGCCGCCCGGGGGACATGGGGGACACTGGTGCCCAACAGCAGTGCTGACTCGCACACCCTGTTCATCTTTATTCTGAGTCACGGCCTAAGTGCAGACCAAACGCTGGGCCAACAGCGAGGGGACATGCAGGGACAGCGGCACACCCAGAAAGACGCGCCGTGTCCAGTTTTATCGGCCTGATCGGGGGCCTCTCCGCCTTCATGGGCATGAGGTCAGACTCATCACCGCGGCCCAACTCCCTGGGTTCTGGGCTGCGCTGGCCCAGTTCGCTCACGGGCTGACACGGGGCGGATGACTTAATTTCTGCGTCCCGACCTCCTGACGGGCGAACGGGGTGTAGCACGGCCCAGCTCAGACTGGTGCTGAGCATTCCGCGAGGTGCAGTGGTGTGAAGCACTTGGTACAGTGTCCGGCACATGAAATCCTCAGTAAATCCTCATCATCCTCGTTACTTCAGCTTCTCTTCCACCTGCGTCATCGTCTGGGCTCTGCTGCTTGGTACTGACGTCGAGGTGTGCTTCCTCCGAGATCTAGAAGCCACTGCGGTTGGCACGCTGTTTCCTGGGAGCCTCCTGTCGCGGTGGCTTTGGGTTACATTCTGGCCAGGGGATCTGGAGTGATGGCCAACTGTGCCCAAGGGACAGAGGCCTGGTGCCATTAAAATACTGCCAGCACGATAGAATTTCCCACTGCTCAGATTAGCAAATTTGCAGAAGCAGAGAGCAATGTCAGCGGAGATAAGTCAGAGGCATTACATGGTCACAATCCCCTCGCACGCAGCGCTTTTATCTCCAGTAAAATACGGGGCCCTCCTCTGGTTTGTCGGTGACACAGATCACCCCACATCGCTGCCTGCTGGAGATAAGGAGAGCCTGCTCTAAATAGGGGGTTCACCTCTGCACCCCTTTGAACCCATTTCTGTACATTGCACCCCTTGTTTTTATAACAGCTACTTTTAAATACTGACCCTTCGGTCAGCGCCTCCCGATGTAAAATTGGGGAAATGGGGTCATAAGTTAGAAAAATGACGACACTGAAAGGACAAGCCACAGATTTAATTTTGCAATGTCCACAGCACAGTCAGTATTGCTAGTGATGACCAAGTACCTGACAAACTTTCCATCTCGGATTAATAATAATCTTCGTGTCATCTGAAAAGTCGGTGACGATGGTCGTGCAGCTCCCGAGCGGACTGGAACGCTGGCGGTGGGGTCACGGAGCTGCTGTGACGCACGTGGCGTCCTGAAATCAGGCCCAGAAGCTGCAGGACGCCGTCTCCCATCGGACGCGCGTCAAGCTCGTCGCGGCGCTGCCCCCCACGCAGCGGTGAGCAGAACGGGCCCCCGACCCACCGGCTCAGGCCCAGTAAGGGGCGAGGGGCGTCCGCGCACCTTCCCACCGGGCTGCTCGTGGTTCCCGCCGCCGACCGCCCAGAAGGGGGTGAGACGCTGTCTCCTAAGTGAGGATTTAGGGGCGAAGCGGGTGAGAGTTCGATGAGCTGCTCTTTCTCACTGACGGGTCGTTCAGCTCCTCTGAAGGGTGCTTCCTGGGGGGCTGCAAGCCGCCGTGTTCTCTTCCACGCCAGCTAGTTCCGGCGATGCAGTCGCGCTGCTCGCCCTGGCTGGGAACCCAGCTGCCCCTCACACCTGCCACACGGAACCCTCTCAACGGCGGCGTCACGGACACAGCGGCTACTCCCCAAGAATTCAGGAGTCGGGGCGCGTCCTCTGCACCCCGGGCCTCTGGGCGGGGAAGCTCTGTCAGACACCCGCTGGCCGTGTCCCCGGCTTGGGGCGCCGCAGGCTCCTGCGCGGGCACGGGTCCCTGTCACATGGCGCAGCTCCGCCCTCATGGCCCTGGAGCAGCCGCAAAGGACACGTGAGCGGCACGAGGCTGTGCCCACCACAACGCTCTTCACGGAAGACGGAAACGGGCTTGCGCTGTGGGTAGACGTGCCGCCGGGGGCTGGAGTATTCCTTCAGATGTCCTGTGGGTCCTTGTCCCCTCCTCTGCTCGGCTTTCGGGCAGTCCTGCGCCCGCCCCTGTCATCACCGAGTTCCCGTTCCTTCTACGTGGAGCAATCCCGGCTGCTTCTCCAGAACCCTGCCGTCAGATGACCCCAAGTGCCTGGGTCTCAGCTCCTGCTCCAAACTCTGAGGACAATGGTTCTCCGAGCAAAACCAGCTTCCCCAGAACCAGGGACTCCGGCACTGTTAGATACGCGACGTGCTCTGCCTCATGCACTCCTACGGCCTCTCGACGGCCCTGTCGCTCGGTGGTCCGAATCCCGGCGCCCTCAGGAGCAGGCAGTGGCCGGGCAGGTGAGACGCCAGGCGCGGGGGCCCCAACGGTGACACGGAGGCACTCAGGCCAGAGGGACCCACCGCTGTCTCCAGAAACAGCGCTGCGCACACCGACAGAACGAGCGTGAGCCTGATAGCGGCCCGCGTGCGAGAGGTTCGGGGGGATCTGGGGGTGCTGAGTCCACGTGTTTGAAAGTGCTACTCAAAGTCCGAGCGCTCTTCCCACAGGCACTTCCTGAACCCTCCGTGCGACGTGCCGAGCCCTGTGGTCAGCCCTGGGGACACTGCGACAGGCAGGGGACGTTCCTGTCCTCAGGAAGCTTGCGGAATAATGGGGGTGGTGAGGAGACGTGAGAGCGCATCCTGAGAAGCTCTGGGGTGGGAGTTGCTTGGGGTGCTCTGCACCCACATGGTAGAAACCCTGAACCCAATCGCATGTGGGGGCGGCTTCCTGGGTGATGCGACAGCTCACCTGCTACGCACAGGACGAGGGGGACGTCATGAAGTGAATTGTGTACTGAGCCGGAAGGCCCAGGAGGCAGCAGGTGCAAAGGCCCTGAGGTGCAAAGGTGCCTGCACCCCTTTCAGGGAAACAGAACACCGAGCAGAGTGGGGGAGTGCGGAAGGGCCCGGCAGGCAGGCCCAGGTCCTCACGCAGTTTGAGTCGGACTCGTTCCTCGGGGCGCCGGGGGCCCTCAACTAGTTGTAGGTGTCACGTGCACACTCCGCCAAGGTCCTTCCAGCTCGATTTTAGTTATCGGGTTGGAACGAACAAGTCTAGGACCCGGAGTGGGCTGGCGGGCAGATGAGGGTCTGAGCGAGCTGGGCGGAGGCCCGGCGACACTCTGGTCACGTGCTCATCAGCCACCCAATGCACGACCTTGTCTTCCGTGTCCCCGGTTAAAGGCGCCTCATTCACGCCGTGCCGTGGGGGCGTCACATGGAGGCGCGGCCCGCAGCGCCCTGACTCGGGTCTGCCCCGGGGCACGCGTTTGGGGGTGAGCCACGCCCCAGCCTTCTGGCACTCAGGAACCCGAGCCGGCACTTCAGGACTGTGCTCAGGGTCCCTCGGAAACAGCCAGCTCACCAGCAGAACGCACAGCCACGCAGCCACCGTGGCTCGTGGCAGAGGGGCACAGAGGCAGGGAGGTGGGGGGCCGCCTCGTTCCGCTTCGGCGGGGAGCGTGTGCCTCTGCGGACTCGGGTTCTCTGCTGCTCCAGACGCGTCCACGGGCCACTGCCCAAGGGCTGCAGGCACCGATTTGGGGGGTTACACATAGGGCTCCGTGTGGAAGCAACAGCGAGCGAGGATCGACAGCGCTCTGAAACAGCCGATCTCCCCAACACTCGCTCACGGCTGTGCAAACTGCAGTGGAGAGTAGCAGGTCACGCAGCCACGAGACAGGGCCGACATACGACTCCGCAGAACTTGCCACTTCCCAGGGGCCAGGCTGACGCGATGGGAGCCTTGGCCGGGGCAGCCTGCAGACACCGTCGGACTCTCGGCCCTTCCCATGGGCTCCCCGCAGGCGAGCACCCGCTGCCGATCCCCGGTCGGAGCCGCCGGCCACGTGAGCGCCGTGGTCTGCCCCTGAGGCCCGACTCCTAGAGAGCGGGGTTTTCACTCACCAGCTCCCCTCGGGGCCGGCCAACACTTGCAGAGAAGAAACATCCTGAATTCACCACCCGACCTCCAGTCGGTGGCTCATAAACCTGGGCCACCTGCTTTGTCGTAATAGTGTGACAGCCACCCGGTGACACGTCTGGCATCCTGTCTCGTCCTGTCCACGGGCCTGGCCCTGCTCTTTTGTATGTTCCAGTAAGCAACTCAGTCACCTGTCGCCCCGCTGGGCTCCTTGGGGGCGGCCTCTCGGGGGTGTGGGGCGAGTTAATCGCTCACTACCAGGGCCGGAGACGGTGCACTCTTACAACTTTGTTTTGTTTCAATGCAGTCATTTGCCGTGAGATGAGTCTGCCTTCCAAGTCAGAACAACAACTTCGGGGAGATCGCTTCACCGGAGGGGGTGCTGGGGAGCGCCTGGCATGTCACACCGGCTTCGGAGTGAAGACCTGCGTCCCAGGGACGAGGGGGCCTTCATGTGGAGGGAAATGTGGGGGTGAGGGGGGCAGGGAGAGTCACTTTTCCACCACTGCAGTGGAGTAGGGATGCCAACGGGCACCTAGCTGGTGCTAAATCCAAGGACGTGGCAGACGTTGTTAAAATGATCAAAAAAAGCAATGGAAGAGAAGGGAGACTTCTGGTCCCCCTAATGAACCCTAGCGCGCGGTTAACCCAGATCCTGAAATCCAAATCGCTCCAGAAACACAGGCCGTCTCCTGTCCACACACGGTACGCTGGGTCACAGCCCAGGCTCATGGACGCTCTGCTAGTTTGGGAGAGGACCGAGGCGTGTACCTCCTCGTCTGACTTACCCTCTATTAGGTATTTGTTGGTACAAATAATGACATTAAAAAAGTATACACATGGAGCGCAATGAAAAACAAACAAACAAACTCAGCCCTTGTTTCCAAAATCTGATCACCTAACGGGAAGGAGCCAGAAGTCGAAGGGACATCAGTTAGATGAAGAGGCACTTCGGGCCGGTCGTGATTCTCCAACGCACCGTCTTGATTTTGCACTGCGATGCTCTCAGCATAATCATGCCCCTGTGTGACATTACTGCACAAAATAAAAGTGCACATGTTGGAGAGGAGAGCTTTTTTTAAAAGAGCACTTTCAGGGAGGATCGCAAATTATTTGAAATCCAGGCCCTAGCAGCCCTAGCAGGAGACCATCTTCCATCGCTGTGCGTTCGGGCAGTTTGAGCGCGGGCTGACAGAAAGGGGAAAGTTCGGCATCGGCTACACTCCGCCATCTCCATAATTAAACAATAAAACTACCACAGCATTTCACACAGACATTGTAAACACTAAATTAAGAAGCTCTGATGAAATGTCAGAAGCATTTTCTTATGAGTTTATATCAGCCGTGTGATTATCATATTGATTCTGCATGCCAATGAGATAACATTCCGCTGTGTTGATTTTGCTCCCAATTGCCTTCCAGAAAGTAATAAAATTAAATCCAATATGATATTAAATGTAAATATGCATGGATATTATGTGTAAATACCCATTTTAAACTCTCTTTGCGTTTCGGTATTTCCTGAGTACTGGAGTCAGCCAACAGTGATGTCCCTCTCCCCACACGGCCCTCCCTCACGGCCCGTACC
Organism: Lyroderma lyra; assembly: GCA_004026885.1. Lineage (NCBI taxonomy): Eukaryota > Metazoa > Chordata > Mammalia > Chiroptera > Megadermatidae > Lyroderma > Lyroderma lyra. The sequence goes on from PVJL010009362.1 coordinate 31,916, forward strand.
ACAGTATGTGAAACGTAGATGCAAAAATTCCTTTATAATACAAAAGCACAAGTCCCTAAATAGAAACAAATAAATTTGAATTAAGAAATTAAGATAAAAGATTCTTTTTCTCTGAAAGTTTGGGCCCAAACCGGGGGTGCGTGTTACACACGGGAGTGCATTATACGTGGCAAAATATGGGAGTTCTATTTTTCCCCAAACCTGTCGCTTCACGTTACTCGTCTGACGGTCGATCGCAGTGTCCAGCTAGGATTCTGTCCTTGCAAATCAAGCATCTGCAGGACCTTCCTAGTTGTACAAAGCAAAGCTCTCATCAGGATAAAATGATCAGCCACCTTCACTCCGTCACGGGGACTCAGTACAAGCATGTGGCTCCCAAAGGACACGTGAATGTGTGTGATCAGGTGGCCCTAACAGGGAGGATGGCAGGTTAGCAGAAGGCACTGCCTCCAGCACGCAGCAGGCGCGCTGACCGCGCTGGGACTGCGGCTGGCAGAATTCAGAGGCTGCCGTGCTCACCTCCGTCTGCCTTCCTGCCGGGACGGTCTATGGCACAACGTTTGCATCTCTGCACGTGGCATTCCCTCTATCCCGGGAAGTTAAGCCGCTTGCTTCCCTCAGACATGTGTGTCTGTTAATCAGGACGAGGTCTGTGCCCTTTTCTCTGTCTGGCTTGTGTGTCCCGCCTCCAGCAGCGTCTTGGCGCCCAGAACCCTCAATAATGGCTTGGCGATGGGGCGCTTAAGGTCAAATCACTGGCTCGCGGCGGCTGTGAGTGCGCGTGTGCTTTCGGCCGGTTTGCGCCCCCTCTTCCTCACCCCGTGTCTGGACAGGCTTACCACTCACCGCTCGGCCCTTCCCTGGGGGAGTGGCCAGCGAGTGGGCACGGCGCTGGGTTTGATTTACCCATGAAACGCACTGGCTTTCTTTGCTTGTTTGGGTCGGCCAGTGGGCCCTCTGTTTGGGTTGTTTGTGTTTCTGTTTAGTAGACTCGATTTTTCGGAGCAGTTTTAAGGTCGCAGCAAAAGTGGGCAGAAGGGACAGAGGTTTCGCTCTCTTCCCCTCCGGCACCCCCCGCCTCACACAGCCTCCCCCGCTTTCATCACCCCAAGTCAGATGGTCCATTTGTGACAGCGGATGTGCCTACGCTGACCATCGTCATCCCCCCGAGTCCACAGTGTACACTGGGGTCACTCTTGCTGTTGTCTATCCCATGGGTTTGCACAAACGTGGAATGACATCTCGTCACCATAATGACACACCAGTAGCAGAGGTGTGCCACTGTCCTAAACATCTCTGTGCTCCACCTGCCCCCCCCGCCCCACCCCCGCTGGCTTCCACGGTTATTTTCCTTGCTGTCCCCAGACTCCCGCCTTTTCCGGAACGTCACAGAGTTAGAATCATACAGTAAGGAAATGGGGCCTTTTGAAACTTAAGTCTCTTCCGGAAACACCCCTGACCACACTTTGCATAGAAGCACGGCCACGTCCTACGGGCGGGTCCCCCTCACGCTGCCGTAACCCCACGGCAGGGCGACCTTCATTCTTCCGATTGTTTCTGTGTCACAATCCCGCAGCACGTGGACAGGGTGCTGCTCTGCTTCTCGAGTTCACGACACGTTAGACGGACGTGACTGCTCTCCTTGGAGTCATGTTAATGTGTACACGATGCCTCAGATGAACACGGGGCCCCCGCTTCCTCCCGCCCCCCAGTTCTGACGGGCTCCCTAAGTCCGTGCCTGGTCCACCTTCTGACAGCGTGGGCGGAAATGGGGCGGGAATCTCAGGGGGGTGACATCAGCGTACGTTGCGTGCCCATACGCAGGAATGCACATGTGCGTGTGCGCGCTGGATTGTTCTGGGCATAACCGAAAGGCCTCGTGTGGCTCTGGCCTCGTTGTCATTCAGCTGTAACCAAACGAGGACGTAGGTCGGGCAGGGACAGAGGTGACACGATTTTCAGGGTTCTTTCGGAGGATGGGCATTTGGAGGGGCAGTCATGGGAGTGATGTCAGCTATGCGGTGTCACCGACGTGGTTATCACGAGCGTGTCCTCAGTTCAGTGTGTGTGACTTTTGGGTCCTAGAAGGCGTTATGAATGTAACCGTGGTGCCACTTTTCCCAGTGTGTTGCCAAGGTAAATGCCCTGCAGGTGGCACCTGGCAGCCCGAAGAGGAAGTGTCAAGGGCCATGCTGCCCGGGCATGGCACGTTTCCTGATGGTCACTCCGTGAAGGGAGTCAGGAGGAGAGGACATGCTGTCCCCCCACAGAACTGCCCCCTGAAGGACGTGGCGTCCGCAGAGACCCCCCAGGAACCCGGGCCGTGGAGGGGAGCTGCTGCGTCCCTGGCTTGGGCGCGTCTGCGAGAGGCCACGTCCCGCCTGCCGTCTCCAGTCCCCACTGTCGTCAGAGGGCACGCACGAGGCGTGGGCAGCGCCTCCGGCAAACGCAGCAGCCCTGCGCCCACGGAGGTCACGGCGCGCCCAGCTTTGTGGGTGTGGGGCGATGCTGACCTGCAGAAACGTCTGGGTTGGCTCTGCCACGTCCTTCCCCGAGCCGCTGTAGCTCGTCCCCACGTGCGACGCCGAGTCAGGTGACTGGCTTCCTTCGGACGGCAGCGTGAGCGCGACCACTCACTGACCTTCCTGAAGCCGCGCCTCACTGTTCTGGCATCGCGCAGACGTCAGCCTTTACTAGCAAGGGGGAACCGTTAAGAGGAGCACAAAAAAGCAATCACCCCAAAACACACCCCACGACTTTTTTTCTTCAAACGTCTCACTTTCATCTCAAAAAGTGTGTAGGTCTGTGTAGGGAGAGCTTGCAGGGTTAGCTCACACGCACAGCAACGGCTCGGAGCCGTCAAAGAACGTCACCTCTAACGCCGACAGTGCCGGCCACGCTCCCAGGACGAGCTCCAACGCGCACGTGTTCTAACACGGAGAGCGAAGCGTGTCGTTTGGCACCTTTGGAGGGGAGGGGACGTGGAGACGCGTCCTTCCTGGTACACGAAGAGCCTTTTCATCTTTCCAAACCAGAAGCCTCCAGGATGCGGCCCTAATCGGTAACGCTGGGTGGTAGGGCTCCCCGCGCCCTCGCTTGGATAGATCTGATTTAACCGACCGGAGAAAAGCGCGGTTCACGGTGCTGCTGCCTTTTACGTGCCATCGGCCTATCAGCGGGTGGTTCAGCTCTACCTTGTTATCTTAATTGATAGGATGCACGGCAAAATATATTGATCCACGTGAATAGGTCCCCGATCAATTGTCCTTTGGAAAATAACATTTACATTCAGAAAGGACCTCAGAAACTCATTGACTCCGAAGGTGAAAGCGAACTCCCCCTTCACAACGGCGATGATTTGGGTTCCCTGCACTCTGGGGAGTTTTAAACGAACCCACGTCTCTGGGGGCTTCGGGATGCGGCTCCTGAGAGCGGATCTGGGAGGCTGTGGGTGCAGAGGGCGGCACCGCCCCTCATTTTAGCACCTCAGCAGATGGGGAGAACTGAGGCAGAAGCCGGCGGGGGGATTTGGCAAAACCCCCGCACCCACGTGACTGCGGCAATCCCAGAATAGTGTTCCCAACTCCCACCGCCCATCTGTGCTTCGCGCCTCCCTGAGCCAGTTTCCCGTTCTGCTGTCAGAGAATCTGTCGGTTCTGCGCGGAGGGACAGAGGTGGCCCTGGCCACGTGTGCCGAGACTTCCCCACTCCCGCACTTTCTTCTCCCGTGCACCCCCGATCTCCCGTGTATCCCTCATTCTCCTGTGCACCCCCTCATTCTCCTGTACACCCCTTATTCTCCTGTGCACCCCTATATTCTCCTGTGTACCCCTCATTCTCCCATGCACCCCTGTATTCTCCCGTGCACCCCTCATTCTCCTGTGTGCCCCTTATTCTCCTGTGTACCCCTCATTCTTCCGTGCACCCCTGTATTCTCCCGTGCACCCCTCATTCTCCTGTGCACCCCCTAATTCTTCTGTGCACCCCTGTATTCTCCTGTGCACCCCTGTATTCTCCTGTGCACCCCCTCATTCTCCTGTGCACCCCTTATTCTCCTGTGTACCCCCTTATTCTTCTGTGCACCCTCATTCTCCTGTGCACCGCTTATTCTCCCCTGTACCCCTTCATTGTCCCGTACACCCATCCCTCTTATTTCCTGTGCATCCCCCATTCTCCCATGCACCCCAGTATTCTCCAATGTACCCCCTCATTCTCCCATGCACCCACCCCCTCTTGCTCTTCCTCTGCCCCCCAGCCGCAGCGTCCCCATCAGCCACTGCAAGCCCTCGGCTGCGACGCTGAGAGAAGGGTCCCTGCAGGCCGTGCAGACGGCGGCGGAGGCGAAGGAAACGCTCAGTACATCTCTGCCCTCGCGCCGCCCTGGGCATGCGCACGGCTGTCCCACCGCGTCGCCGCGACCTGCTGGAGCGGGACCAGCACGCACGGTGGAGGCTGCACGAACAAGCCGGCGGTGCGATGCCGGTGGTGGCGACGCAGGACACCGACTGAGTCAGAAATGCAATAGCTGGGTCTTGGCCACGGCGGCCGCGCCCCACCTGCGTGACCTTGGGCAACGCCGACTCCTTTCCGCGTGGGCGCCGCGCTCACCTGGCACGCAGGCAGGGCACACTGGACACGGCGAAGGCTGTGCCGATGCGGCCCGCGGGGACAGCAGGCCCGGACTGGCTCAGTGCTGGCTCTCAGCGGAGACCGCCGTGGGCCTGGCCCACGCAGGCCACGCGCTCAGCCCCGGCCACCAGCATCGGCACGTCCCTCCCAGGCAGTCTGCGGTTTCCGCCGCAAGCCTGCTGAACTGCACGTGCCCGCCGAGCGCGCCTCGGTACCCCAGGGCCCCGGAGGGAGTCTGGTTAAGGATCACGGTGCGCCCCGAGGGATTCCGGGACACCCGGGAGAGGCCTGGCAGGGACTCCTCAGCCCCCGGCATCTCTGGGGTCGCACGGGGAGTGCAGACCTAGCTGCGAGGCGGGACACGGGGAGTGCTGTCTGCGCGGTCAGGCCTCACCTGCTTTTAGCTCCTCTAGATCTTTCCCCCTTGCCTCCAGTTCAACCCCGAGGGGTTCAAGCCTCCTTAAAGGACCCCCATTAAAGATGACGAACTAGTTTGGCTCCCAGGCCCCGTCAGCCCCTCAGGCTCTGAGAGGAAACAGCAGAGGCATCGGCCGCAGAGCTCGGTTCTGTCTCTGGAACTAACGGCGTCTCCCGTGGGAGGCCTGGTGTCCACGTGCTATTTGCCTAAAGGAATGGGCCGTCACTGAGGGTGACAGATGAGGGGTCCCCAGGCCGGTATTAGTCGGGCTGTCTGGAGGCAAACAGCTCTGGTGGGCACACATTTTCCTTCTCATCTAAATCGAGCAGCGACTTGGAGCTGGAAATCCCCAGGCCGCGCGGGTTCCCGGGCCGTGACCGAGGTACAACACGTGCTCTTCTTTCCTCGACGGCTGTTTAGACCTTCCCTTTGGCGTCCGAGAGAACTGTCTCGTGTCCCCTGAAAAGGCCTCCAGGCTCATGTTCTGGGACCTGGGCAGGGAGCCGAGTCTAAGGACGATGCGTCACTGCTAGCTGTAGAGTTCTGCTCCCCGGGCCTGGCGCCTGAGGAGGAGAACCCAGCGCTCCGTCTTCCTTCGGACTGTGGCGGCCGCCCCGGCCCCCCCTGCGCGGTTCGAATGCTCCTCTTCTGCCGCGTTTGCGTTTCGGGGACTCCCCATTGAGACGGGGGGCAAGTCCTGGTTCTCAAACCCAATTCCACCGCTGGTTGGCTTCGCCTCTGTCAGAGTCCAGACCTGTCGTTTCACGACTCCCGTGACACGCCTTTTGTTGGGCTGTCAGGTGGCTGGTTTCACGGCCGCCCCCGATGTTTAGCACCTGAACAGAAACGCATGACGAGGTGCACCCAAGAGCACCGCCGCAATTCGTGTCCAGCGCCGGCTGGACGTGGCCTGCCCCCTTCGCCGAGACTCTCAGTGTCCGGAGTATCGTTAAGGTTATAAACGGAGGGAGGAAATTAAACGGCTCCTGGTCAAGTGTCCCCTTCCGGCCCCAAGTCGCTGCCGAGTCCCTGTGGGGAGCACGTGGCCCCGCGGTGCTGGTCACAGGGTTCCTCGCCATGTCCCTCGATGAACGCGGTGACGGGCTGCAGGTCTCGAGAGCGCTTCCTGAGGAGGTGGGGGTCACCTGCCCCGCCCCCCGGCAGGTCCTTAGCAGACCCTGTGCGAAACCCTGCCGCATGCCTCCTCGGTGTCCCGCGCTCGCTCTGCGCCACGCCGGCCCTGGTCAACGACGAGCCAGACGGCCCTGTCCCTACCACGCTCCGCCCGTCCCCAGCTCATCGACCAAAGGATTACGTCCCTTCACGCTCGTGACTGCGGAGAGGGTTAGGGTCCCACTGCGAAAACGACCGACAGAACTTACTGCAGGAACTAAGTTGGTTAAACAGCGGCACAGGGAGCCCAGTGGGTGGCTGGGAACCCCGTACGGGGCTCCCTGTCTGCTTCGACACCTTACCGGACACCGGCTCCTCCTCAGTGTCCCATCTGCAGGTCACGTCCGGTTCACAGCTCCTTGTCAACGATAATGACCAGGAGCAGCGTGCTGAGCTGACAGACAAGGACACTCATGCTCAGAGCCTATGGAACTGACCTCCACTTTCGGGACGGGCTGAACTTCAGCTCTTATCCCCCACAATGCCACCGCAGTCTCACCCCACCCCCGGGCGCCCCTGAGGACCGAAACTGGCCGAGTCTCCTTGGTCACATTTTTTTTTTCACCAAAACATGGATATCTCGGTGCTGCAGATATTGCATTAAATGGGTCCTAACTTGCAGACCCAACTGAGCCCGGAACCCTAGCACTCCTCGGTTAGCCCCTGAAGACCGAGGCCGCATCATGGGCTTGGTGTGAGGGGGAGGTGGGGGCTGGGGCCGAGACACAGGACGGGACGAGGGGTGGAAGCCCTGGGCGCAGCAGAGCCCCAGCCCTTCCAAGTCAGAGTCTCACGGAGGCTTGGAGAGTGCCTTCGAGCCGTGACAATGCCGGCAGACCCTCCAGCGGGGACTGAGCACGGCTGGCATGTGACACACACGAGTTTTGGCTCGCGTTTACAGGCCGGTGACTTGCGAGGGGCTAGGGCCGTCCCAGACGATCCGCCGTGGTCTCTTTCCGCACTGCTTGAGGAAAGACTTCTATCCTTATTGCATTCTGAAGATGGATTTATTTATTCTAAAATAGTCCAAGTTTTCATTTAAGTGTGCCAGTCAGTTTAGGTGAGAAGATCAGGGACAGGATCCACCTTTGGGACTGTTAGCTTCCTTTCCTCCTCTCTCTCCCCAGACAACAACAAAAACCCATTTAGATGTAAGTGCACGCCTCCCCAGGGCCCCAGGCCAAAGCCCTTGGAGCTTCCCACCGACTCCCTCCCTCCCCCCTCATCCTGCTGGGGCCTGAGTGGCCGCATCGCCTGTGTTTACAAACACGGGAGACAATTCCACTCCAGTTCCTTGTCCTCTGCACCGTTGTTCTCACTCTGAAGTGACTGGGACTAAGCCGGGCCTTCCGGGTGCCCTTCATTAGCACTGCTTTCGCACAGACTTAGTCTCCCTACGAGACGGGATTTCTAGCTCTCCGTCCAACACAGCAGGGTGCCCCCAGCGATCACTAGGTGTTTCCAATTGCTCACATTCGCCCGTCCCTTCCTTAAAAATAACAGAAAATGGAACTGAAGATTCCCGGGGGCGGTGGGATTGGCTGAGAGCACGGCGAAAGGGCAGCTTTATGACTACACAGCACGGAGGCTACTGAGATCCAAAATATCAGTGCATGTGCCCTTGCTGTGTACCTCTTTGACCCACACAGTCCCACGTTGTAGAGACAATTCCGAACCCCGAAACAACAGCCATTAGGAGAAGACCGGAAACATTATCTGTGAGTTCGCTGCCTGTGGTTTATTCGTGTTGTGACGCAGTTGTGACAAGCTGCTGAAAACCGCGAACACCAGCGCCCCACGGCCACTGTGCTACTTTTGGGGTGCCTGCCCCTGTTGGATAAACGGATGCGTGCTCATCAAGAGCTGATGGATAAAAACAGCACGTTAGGGGATAAGACTCTTACCGCCCAAATTGCAGAGCTTTTATTAATCTGTGAAATCTCATCACCCCATCTAGAGCTTGGTACAGAGCAGATACTCCACGTATATTTGTGAAATGGAACTGAATTTACCCAAATATAAAGGACTTTCAGGCCACGGCAGCTGCTTTTGCCGTGTCCTGGCCATGATGCTACTCCAAGCACTGCAGGTATTGTCCTTGTTAAAAGTGACGAGCGTCACTGGCCTTTGGAGGGGCGGGGAGTAGACAGGGCTGAGGGGCTGTATTTCGGGAAGTGCAGACTTGGACCCGGGGTTCGATGACTTTGTAAAGCTGTACAAGGTCACCAAAGGCGTCGGGAACTTCGGAGAAAACTCGTGTACACCTCCCCCGACAGGGGTGCAGCCGCCGCTCCCCGGAATCCAGAGACCCCGCGCGAAAGCCGGGCTGCTGTGAAGAGCTCAGAGGAGCTGGGCTCTGCGTTGGCTTGCAGGCGGGACGGAGCCGTGGGGGCCACCCCTCAGATTTACAACGCAGCAAATGAGACCATTTAAAGGGACAGAACGCTTGGAGAAGCGGCCACTGTGCACAGGTGCCAAGCTGCCGTGGGCTGCTTGGCCCGAGGTTCATGGCGGCGGGGGCGCGGGGAGGTGTCTGCTTTCTACCTAAACGTGTGTGTTTCTGTGTGCAGCGTGGATTCGGGCTGCAGGCGTTCTTTATGCTTTCTGGTCCCACCCTGGCACCCCGACTGGACATGTGTTTTACAGCAACCTTCCGTCGTCGGTGGTGCTGTCACCCCTGGGCCCTGCTCTCTCCGCCAAGGCAGCCGTGATTTAGGTGACGTTCTCTCCGTGTCCTTCTGGCCCCTCTTGGAACCTCTCTCTGATGGGGATGAAGCACTATGGACAGGCCGGGACTGCCTTTCACGGGGTCCGGCGGGGAGATTAAAACCCCATTTGGTTGCAAAGCACTGAGAGGACAGGGAGTCCTAACAGCTGGGACACTGGCGGAATCTCCTGACGCTAAGAGGTGACGGTTCTCCTGTCTTGCTGCCCGTCTCTCCTGGTCTGGGTGCGGCTCCGGCCTCTCCCAGGCCCATTCCTACTCCTCCCTCCCTGCAGACCTTGCTTAGCCTGGAGCCAGTCCGTCCGGACCAAACGCTCGATCCACCCCTTAGGGCGTGCGACTTTGGGCAGGCTACTTCACCCCGCTGTGCTCAGTGTGCTCACCTGTAAAGCACGTGCAGACGGGGCAGAAATGGCAGCACCTGTCGTACAGGGGTGCACGAAAACGAAATACGTGACCTCGTGGACATACTGCACAATGCCCCGTAGTCGGCCCTACCATTTCGCGTTGGTTAATTTATCGGTCGAACTCCGTGTAAGACCCTCAGAGAAGGATCCGTGTCTAAAACCAGTTTAGAAGTCCCTGCTTACGTTTCCCCCGCCCCTTGCTTCATGTGACAACTAAATAGATGGGGTCTTCCTCCTCTCGGACTATTAGCTTCGTCTCCTCTTCCTCCATCCATCATCCCAACGAAGGCTTTTCCCAAAGGTCTGCACCCAGATTTCAGGCCTCCTCATCTGTGTTGGAATTTTATTTGTTTCCATGGTGACAAACATCATCACTGTGCAGGCACCTTGCATGTCTCTGTTGTTACCCAAAGACTTCTTTTTCATCCATCCGACTGGAGGAACGCTGAGGGGAACGGCGCCGGGACGTGTTACCCGCCGTGCTGTGGTCTTCACAACGACCCCAGACACAGAGCGGGCCTCAGGAGAAGTTTTGACGACAGATCTCGGTCGCTGACTCCCTAGCGATGCCAACTGAGGAAATCACGTTCAAGCGCAAGCGCACTCCGCAGGACTCGTGCCTGCGAACCGTCAGCCGGCCTCCTGATCCCCCGCACCCCCTCCTGGGCTGTAGGGACTAATTACCGGGCATTCCGGTGACGCAGTGGCTGGCCAGGTCCGTTAGGCCCACCCGTCGGCCGGTACTAAGTGCTAAGACTGAAGAGCGCATTGGTGCGGGAGGCGGACAAGGAACAGAAATAAGCACATGTTGCAGGCGGCTGCAGCCAGCAGCACAGGGATGGCCGTGTCGCCCTTTGCGGGCGTGTCTTCTATTTTCTGCTGTGTCCTTTGCAGGCCGACCAGCTTCAACTCCCCTCGTCTTACAGTCCTGACGGGCACACTGACTGGTGTCAATCGGGACTCAGCAACGGCAAGCCCGTGTCACAGGACTTTACCTTCTCGGTAACTCTACAGGGAGAGGGGACTTCTGTCTCCAGTTTAGGGCTGGACCGTCAGGGAAGTTAAGAGACTAGACAGACTCAGGTCGTAGTTTCCAAAGGGGTGGAGATAACACCTCAATTCATATGTCATCCAAAGCCATTGTCCTTAATGGCTTCTCTGTGCCCATCTTAGTCCACTGGGGCCATGACGACAAAATCCCGCAGACAGGTGTCTGGGCTGGAGGAGTGGGGTTAGGGTGCCGGCCGGGGGAGCTGGGGTGAGAGTGTTCTTCCAGACGGCGGCCTGCACTCCCCGCTGTGACCTCATGTGGTGGAAGGGCCCAGGGAGCTCTCTGGGGTCCCTTTTACAAGGGTCCTGATCCCATCGCAAGGGCCCCACCCTCATGACCTCATCACCTCCCAGAGACCCACCTCCTGACACCATTACCTTGGGGGTTAAAGGTCCCCGTTACGAACTTAGCGGGGAACACAGATATTCAGACCGTGTGACTGTTCTCCCAACTGATCTTGGCTAATGATTTTCATCGACACCCCACTCAGCTTCAAAGCCAGACCCAAACGTGGGCACAGGCAAGAGAAGCAACTGTTGAATTGTGCAGGATTTAGAAAATTAGCCCTCGATTTTCAGAAGGTGACAATCGCACAGGCCGTTGGGGGGCCCAAGTTCGTCAGCCTCAGCTGAGTTGCTCTACACAGGGGGCTCTGCCTGGCCGTGCAGGTTCAGGACGACCTGCGGGCATGAAGGCGCTCACAGCCGAGGTCCTGTGACCCTGTCACTGGGAGCAGGGTGGGGCTGACCAGTGTGCTGCCGGGTCACACCCCCCCACCCCCGGCCGCGTCCCCACAGCCCGCTGCACGGGCCGAGGCTGTGGTCAGCGCCTCGGGTTCGCGTTCTGACGGTGATCATCACAGCTGGCCGCCGTGAGTCCCGGCCAGTGCAGGCAACCCACTGCCGAGTCCCTGGAGAACCGTGGGAGCAGTTCCGAAAGCTCCTCTGAAGGGGGGATCAGCGACGCCCATCCATGAAGGACGCTTCCCGAGCGGGGACTGAGCGCACGAGCAGCAAACGTGGCCGTAGCTCACTCACGCCTGCCTGGGCTTCCAGAACGCCCTCCGGGCCGTGTCAGGCTCCCCCACGAGACATGTAGGTGGAATGTAGGACAGGAAATGAAAGGCCGTGGGAGCGTTCCTTGCCATTTAGGACCCCTGTTCTGCTGGGAAACACGGTGCCCGTCAGTTTAAGGGAAAGTCTGACGTGAAATGGTCTGTGGTCTAGGCACTGAGGGGTCCCTCTGATCTGGGGAGCGCTGTGCTGACCAATGACACCCCTTTGCACACAAGGGCCATCCCCTTAGACCAGATTCATTAGCGTGAAGGGCTCCGGCCCGCGCGTCCCTGAGGGGCAGTGTCTGTGAGTTGCTCCTGGTGCCAGTTTCTTTTGGAACGTACCGGGGACTCTTGCAGAGAAAATACCGAACGGGACAGACGTGTTGCTTTCCGTATAGTCAGGTGTCAGGGGCCTTAAAGGCCCAGAAAGACTGGAAACACGGAGCATTGTGGGAACGAGGCCTGGGGCTCAGGGCACCCGAAACGTGATTTTTGTCAGCCCTGCCGCGCTCGGTTGCGTTCATGGGCTCCATCTGACTGTTAACTTGGAGTCAAGCACGAGGAGTTTTGAGAGGACTATGTAGCCCTTCCAAGTTAATTATAATTACTGTGCAGGATCAAAGTGCTACTAGACGAAAGGTTCCCTCGGTCACTGGCGTCCAGTGGTCCAGCTCGCATCTGCGCCGCCCGGGGAGGATCTGGGAGCGTCCCTGTCACCGTGACTCGGTTGGCCCGGAGCCGGGCTCTCACACCCCAGCAGGTCGGCGTGCTGCCCGAGTCTCGCTGCAGGCGCTCTGGGCTCGAGGCAGGACACGCACGCCCCCGAGGCCCGTTCCCGAACACTTCCCTTGCTCAGGACGGAACTGCCCAGTGGACCGGCACTTGGAGGCCCACGTGGGAAGCACGCTGTGCTGAAGTGTCACGTGCAGATTCTGCGGCCCAGGACGGCCCCCGCGCGTGTGTGAGCGCTCCCAAACCCCGGCGAACGTCACGCACGGACCTTTTCTTAGCTCGTCGGCCGTCGGCGGTGTGAGTGTGTGTCATGTGCCGCCCAGGACAGTTCTTCTTCTCCCAACGTGGCCCAGGGACGCCGCCAGGCCCCTCGTTCTCTTAGGTCGAATCACCTGCCAGCACTTTGCTCCCTGGAGGCCTGTCCTTGCCTGACGCCCTCCATGAACTCAGACTGGGCTTGCGGGCAGCAGGGGCACGAAGTCGCACGTTCCCCTCATCCGAACCGAGGATGTCCAGGGTGACCACACGGGTGGCTGGGACGTGGGTCGGCTTCGGGCACAGCCGTGGGGCGCTGGTGGCCGCAGGTGTCGGAGGGACTTTGAGCAGCCCCGTATTTCAGCGGAGGAGGCGCCCAGGGAGCATTGCGGGGAGGTGACAGGCAGCACAGGACCAGCTTGACACGCCCGTCCCCGGAGCCCGCGCACCTCCACTCCCTCCAGTGCCCCATGTCACCACGAGGGGAGGGAAAGGCGGGCGAGGTCAGCAGGAGGGAGACGGGACAGCGGAGCCCGGGCTGCTCGCCCGCTGAGCACTGGGGAAGGAGCCCCCCTCCCCCGAGACAACGTCACAGTCTGTGAGACAGGAAGCTGTGAAGTGGCCGCAGGGGACTGAACTCCCATCCCCTCCGTCCTGTTTGCTTTGGAACACACGGCTGACGCTACGGGGACTCCCACGCTCTTGGCAGTAGCAACAGGGTCCCTGCCCGCGTGGACGCTGTCCATCCACCAGAGCAGCGAGGACCCAAACCGCACCCACGCAGTGTCCCCTGAAAGGACACCGGCCACGGGTGCAGATCCGAGACCAACGCAAAGAGTGGGTGGGTGGACGGCGTGGGAACGGTAATCCGAGCCCCCCAAAGCATGAAAATTCAGTTCCTTAAATGCAAACACGACGACAAAGACTTGAAGTTGGTACTGCCGGTATTTTTGCAGCTAGAAGGTGCAGTCCTCTCGAACCCCCACATTCCTAGCCTTGTCACCACGCTCAGTCCCCTGAGCCTCTGGACCTGCGGACCCAACGGAGCAGCACTGAACACTCTCCGTGTGGCGTCATCAGCTCTCCTAGCGTCACGGTGAGACTGTGCCTTCCTGGCACGTCCTTGCCCTGACCTAGTCCCTGCTCCAGTCTGCGAATGAGGACGCGATGACACGGTGACTCCTGTGCTCCCAACTGCCCCCTTTCTGCATCAGGTTGTCGGCTTTTGGTCCTCAGAGCCTCAGGGTTCCCACGGATTGCCTTTGGGAGGCCCGTGCGAGCCCTGCAGCTGTCTGGGTAACTGCGCGCGCGTGCACGGTGCAGGGCGCGCTGGCCCGTGGTTTTCCTCAGTGTACGAACGGACGCCCCGGTCTAGCGTGTATGGGGAGGGGCGGTCACCTGAGTCGCTGCGCAGACCGTTTGCCGTGTGTACAAATCCCGGGTCCTTCCTGCGCACCTGCAGCGTGCAGTTCCTCTTCCCTGCGCCGCCCCGACACGCGTGCCCTGACCCCTCCCCATGGGGCCGGCGGGAGGCCCCCCTCCCCAGCACGGCTCCTGTCACGCTTGTGCGCACTTTTCTAGTAACATCCTGGTTGCTCTGTCCCCCGCCAGGCACAGGGCTTTGGAAGACGCAGCCGATGGCTTGTCCACTCTTTCTCTCCGCCTGTATCTAGCAGAGGGGCCGCACCTCGTAGCGGCCCACGAAGGACGTACTCTGCAGCTGGCCGGGAAGAGGCCCTCACACCAGGGCGCACTGTGTGTCCCAGCCTCCCCTCAGTGAGACGTGGGCTCCGCAAGGAAACCCAGGTGACCTCCGGGACAAAGGGCTCCGAGAAGCCAGAGGGGCTCCCGTCTCAGCGCCGGCCCTGACCTGGGGGACGTGCGGAAGAGTGGGAGGCAGTCAAACTAAAGCACCCCCAAAACACGGCCGAGGGGGGTTACCTAAGCTGTTCAAGGGGTCGAGATAGAAACCCGAGCGCCCTGGCTAACAGGTTTCCGGCCGCTGGTTAGAAAGCAGGTGCTTTCCCCTTGCGAGCCGCACCCCACACCTCCGGCTCGGGCGAGGCTCACTCGGGGGCCGAGCGGCGGGGCCGACTCGCGGGATCAGATGTCGGCGGGCCGGCGTCCGCCCCGCGGGCCCCGGGGACAGTGCGGGCGGCCTGCGCCTGCTGCAGCGCCTCATTATTTTAAGCAAATTGAATTTCTCATTGACTCTGTTGAAAGGCTGCGCTCGTTATAATTACCGGCTTTACTTAATTTCCTTTTATAAATAGGTCGGGCTCCGCACTTGCAAGTAGTGTGTTGATGACGGACGCGTTTTCTCCGTCGTCGTTTCTCTTCGGGCCCCTGGGACTGTTTGGAGCAGAAACTGCTGACTGAGTGAATTTAATGAAACAAATACGTGTCCAATTACGAGGGTGTGAGAGAGCGCACAGGCAGGCCCCAAGCAGCAGGCGCACGCGAAGCCACAGTCCTGCGTGTGACAGTGACCGCAGGAGGGGCGGGGTGCGAGCCCCTGGCCGTGTGTGGGGGGTGGGGGGTCGCCGCAAGTGCAGTAGAAATGCATCTGCGTGTCTCTCTCATGACAACGGCAAGGCTTCCCCTGGCTAGGGCGTTCCGAAGGTGGAGCAACCCAAGGGAGGAGACAGCACGAGCTGCGCACACTCCCACCACCCAGAAACGACCACAGAAAACGTGATGCGCGTCTTCCAGGTCACACGGACGCGTTTACGTGCTCACGCGCCTGCGTGCTGGCGTGCTCCTGCGGCGGGCCCCAGGCGCTGCGCGGCTGCTGCTGGAACACGGGGTTCCCGGCCGCCCCACCCGTCAGTACGGCTGACGCGTGGGCAGGGCCGTGGCCCGCCTGTTCCCGCGCACGTTTCCTGCTTGGTAGCGTGACGCAGACGGGCAGCTGCTCCTTCCGGAGCCCTGTGCCCCGCACCAAGCCGTGGGCACCCCCCAGCCCGGGCATTTGCGGCAGGGAGGAGCACGGACCACCAGCTGCTGGACTCACCCACGTGGTTCCTTCTGGTATCTGAGACCCACAGGCGAACTTGTCCAAAAAAACCAAGCAAAGCTTCGTGGGCCCCCTCCTGGGGAATTCTCACTCAGGGGTGCATGAGGGCGGCCCAGGAATCCGTATTTTAATATTCAAATGCACAGATTAGGGGTCCAGTGGTCAAGCTGGTACTCTTAATTGCGAAGAAGAGCATTACGTAACCGGTGCAAGTTTACACCGTCAGTTATTACCAGTTAGACTAGAATTCGTCACTGCTGACTTCCTGCTGGATCCCCATCCCCCCGCACAGGCCAGCTGGGGGCTCTGACCTGGTCGTTGGGACCAGCGCCTTCCTCGTTTGTGACTCACATCGAGTTGTCGGACTTAACACTTGGACTGAAGGTCTCTGCAGGGCATTCCTCAAGATCACTACGTGCAGAACAGCACACAGACACACACGGCGTTTTCATCTGACAAACTGGGGCAACCTCCTCTGGGATGAACCACAGCCCTCCCGCTACCCCAGGGTATTTCAGAGAAAAAAAGGGGGAAAAGAAACGTTTTAAAAATAGATGGCAACTAGATTTTAAGAATAGAAAACCTATTTTCCCTGTTGCAAGGTTACGGTCTCGAGGGAGAGATGAAATAAGTGTAAAGCATGCCTATTTCAGGAAAAAATTAAACAAAGACGGCGCCTGACTCCAAGTTGATGGAGTGCAAACATTTGCAGTGGAGAGGCTTAAAAGCACGCCTTATTTTTATCAGCGCCCACTTCCTTTCCGAAACGCTAATTGTGTAGTAAAATTTATGGAGCTAATTATCTCCCCAGATTAATATTTATGAGCACACAATGGCCAACGTGAGTTCCCCGTGTTGTATTAAGCACTGGCTTTTCTCCTCACACATACAAGCAAACAACAGATAGCTCAAGGTGATGTGCACGCTCCCCCTACAATGTATGTAAACAGTCATGCTAAATTTTTCTTCTCAATTGCTGCAAATTGGTATTTGCCCAGCGACTGAAAACGATTTTTAACAGTTAATACCCCTGAATTGTATGGGGACCTCTGCAGCATCACTCAGAGGTTGGAAAATCAATTGTAGAAAGCTCCCCTAATCAAACACCAAGGAGCAAGTTTTCTCGTTATCGATTCATTTTTACTGCATTTTAGTTTTATAAGAGGAAGGAGACAATCAAAGCACTTCGTGGTCCTTCTTGCACTTGGAATACTGAGCGAGCAGCAACCTCTTTTCCCAAAAGCAGGTGAGCAGGGCTGCGTGTTGTAGAAAATACTCCCAAATGCGTCCAGGTGTGGCCAGTCCACTCAGCCAGTGAACTCGCAGCCTTTTGTGTATAAATCTTCGCTAGTCCTACTCTCCACGTAGAACATGAAGTTCGCATGGCCCAGGCTAAACAAACATGCACACAGGACGGTTTGATGATAAATGAACGACTCTGGGCCAGTCCTGAAGCTCTGTGATTCAGTTCTCTCGTCTGTGGACGGAGGGCTGTTGTGCTATGTCAGGAATTCCCAGGCAGGGATCTGCGGTCTGGAAGAGGGACGATGCATGAGCGTGAGGGATTCTCTAGCTCTCCTGGCCCCCAGTCTCACATCAATTTATCATGTGAGTTAGCCTGAGCACATTGCTGTGACGATCCACGGCTTTCAGTAAGTCTCAAAGGGTTCCATAACTGCAGGGAGGCTGTGGGCTATTGTCCTCGATGCCCTCTGAGGTCCCTTCCTGTTATCTGTGTAATGTTGGCTGTGTTCTGACCCAATCTCATACTTTTGCTTCAAATGCCCACCCTCGCTCCTGAGCATCACAAACTTACTTCTAAGCTTCCTTCTTCCAAGACTTTACAACCGCCGAGTTCAACCTGGTGGCCTCGAGCCACATGCAGCTATTCCAATGACATCGATTCAAATGACCTTCAGTTCCTTAGTCACGTCAGCCATAGCTGAAAAGTTCAGCAGGCTTGGGCTTGTGGTTGCTGGATTGCAGATGCGGTCACCAGATTACAGATGTGGTCACCAGATTGCAGATGTGGTCACCGGATTACAGATGTGGTCGCCGGATTACAGGTGTGGTCGCCGGATTACAGGTGTGGTCGCCAGATTACAGGTGTGGTTGCTGGATTGCAGATGTGATCACTGGGTTGCAGATGTGGTCCCCAGGTTGCAGACGCGGTTCCTGGCTTGGTCCCCGGGTTACAGATGTGGCTCTGGATTGGTCCCTAGATTAGAGATGTGCTCCCAGGTTGCAGGTGTGTTATATACTTCCATCACTGCCGAAAGTCCTACTGGATAACACTGCTTTGGTCGTTTCTAAGCTTTCACCCCAAGAATCTAAAATGTTAATGACCCCCCCCCCCAGGTGATTCTGATGCAGCGTCTACACCTTACACGGGGAGAGCCAACACCCAGGCACACAGAGGGGGCCTGGGGACACCCTGACCCGTATTCCCCGTGCTTTCCGGTCCGTGGTGACGACTGTCTTGTTACTGCCACCAGCGTCCTAGCGCAGTGTCAGGTGTGGACCCCGGCGGTGCTGGAGCCGGCAGGACTCTCCCAGGTTGTCTAGTCCAACTGCTCACCTGCCGCTGGAATTCCCAGCAGCGCTGACGGAGGGCGCGGGGACCGGGACCGGCTCCGGGTAGCACGCTTGCCGTCGGCCGGCCTTCTCTAGCAGCGCGCCCTTCTGTCCCAGCCCCGCGTCCCCTGCTCAGAGCTCAAGCCCGACTCTGGTGCGTGGCGGCGATGGCGGAGGATCTGGTCCCCAGGTCCGCCCGCCGACAGGCCTAGTGCTCTCCTGGGAGATGGGACTGTCTCCTCAGTCGGTGCCAGCAGAGGCCCCGTGGGCTGCCAGGGCATCTGTGCGTGGGAATGGTTTTGAAGCTCTGGGGCACTGAGAGACCGCCCTTGGCCGATGAGGTGTTTCCACCAGGAGCATCTGCAGATGTGAAGTACTTCTTCCTGGGTCCAGGGGCTGTGGAGCGGAGAGCAGACAAAATGCCACCAGGAGCCCACGATGAGCACTTAGAAAACAGCCTCCAGGTGCAGAGACATCATAGCGACAAATCAGAGGTGGGGGCCAAAGCTTGAAGTTATACAAGTTGGAGGGGCAGAGAAGTACAACGCAGGTATGAAGGGACCTTGTTTATACCCTCGGGCTGGTGCTGTTAGTGACACACAGGTGACACGTGCCCGTAGGAGTACGGTCCTCTCCCACGAGACCTTCAGGTAGTTGAGGACAGCTCTCCTTGTCCTCCTGCGTGCCTCCCTCTCCAGGTTGAGCCTATGCTGCTCTTCAGTCTGTCTTTATGCCACATGACCCTCGGACTTTTCCTTTTCTGCACACATTCCGGCTCGGCCACCTCCTCCAAAACGGAGGCACGTTTCATCCCTGATGCGGTGTGATCGCCCCTGAATGGAAGGACACCATCACGTCCTTCGCTCTACTTTTGTTAACACGAACCTGAGGTGTCACCGCCGCTTTCTGTCGAAGGCAGAGGCAAGAGCAGAATACAGAAGGTTGTGAGCCAGTGGCTCCCATCCGCTCCTTTATTTTTACCTCATTTTCTCAGATTTCAATGTTTTTCGGAAAAGCACCATGAGAGAAATAGTTGTAATGCACCCCTTAGGACAGCTAGCACAGGATGGGTGCCCGCCAAAACGCTCACACGGGTTGGGAAGTGCGGGAGAGAAGGTGGAGGTCACAAAACACAAACAAGCACGTCGTCGCCGACTAGAAATGAACAGGCTTGGAAGAGCTGGTTGGTAAAAAAAAAAAAAACCGAAAAAACAAAAAACAAAATCCAGGCACTTGAGTGTTTCCATTGTAGAGTAGGAAGGCTGAACTCCACAGCCACGGCCTTCCTGCCTAGCCCCAGCTCACACACCCCGCGAAGCAAAGGAAGAAGCCCTCAAAGCTGTGTCAGACACCAGCAGGAAGGCCACCGGAAAGGACGCAGGGCGTCGGCAAGGACACGCAGCCGAGGTACCCAAGCTTCGACGCAAACCCCCCAGTCCTGGAAGGGACCCGCCGCCGAAAAGGTTGAGTTAAACCATCTTCAGTGTCCAAGTTGGTTCTCACGGGCACAGGGCCACGTGCCAGGAAACTGGGGCAAGTGGAAATGAGATTTAATTAGAAAGAGACCTTCAGGAGTTGGAGAATCAGGGAAACGTTCCCCAAATGAGCTCGCCGCGCTGCTGCCGCCCGGACGGCGTCGTCCCCCCCGACACGGGTGGGAGGGCACCGTAGTGACGAGCGGGCCCCCCGCGATCTTCAGGGGTTTCAAAGGGACGCGAAGGAGAACTGGCCTCGGGCTTGCTCACAGCAGGTGCTGGGCCTCTCTGTCCCCGTCTCAGTCCTCGCAGTCGAAGGGAGCCCCGTGCGACTGAAGCCTGCGTGGCCTGGCCGTGCAGGGGCCCAGAGCCGTCTTCGGTTACTGTGTTGGGGTGCCAGCTCTTCTGAGGGCTGCTGACACGATTTCCGCCCGGGCCAATGTGTTCTCGCGCTGCCTCATGTTGCCTGTCACCTCCTGTTCGCAGTGGACGACCTGCATGCCTGCACGGGTGCGCCCCCCCCCCCGCCCCCAGGGTGCCCTTCCGCCAGTAAATGGGCTGAAATGGGCACCGTGCCACCCGAGCGTTCGCGGACTGGTCCTTGGCGCAGACAGCTGGCTACTTCTGGACGTGCTGTAAATGCCCAGGTCACAGTGAAAGATTGTACTTAAACTAGTGTCTGGGGAGCGAGAGCTCCCAGATTGGAAGAACTGGGACACAGCCTTTGTTCAGCCTGCGCATGCGACCCACGCGCTGGCTTGTAAATACCACGCATCTGTCACAGCAGTCATTGTGTGCACGGACTGACATTTTATCCTCGTCACGAAATTCAAAATATGTGCAACTCACCACCGGTTAAAAAGGAAACACACGGGACCTCCGACATACAGGCGGTGGCCACCACGCCAAGCCACGAGGACCGGCCGAGATCTGTAACTATGGGGGAGCGCCTGTGGCACGAGAAAGCCTCTCTCCGTGGACATCAGCACCAGGAGGAGATGTTTATGGACGGGAGGCACTCCGGCCACTTGTGCTCCGTTCTCAGAGCGTTCCATGGACTGCCACAGGGCTCACGCCGGCGCTGCGAGAACAACGCGCCCCGACTCAGTCCCCGTGCACTTCTCCCCGAGCCCACGGAGTGACTTGTGAAGCCTTTTCCGGCGCCTTATCTCTGACTCAGGAGACAGAACTGCCTAGAGGAGAAGGCTTGTACCTGGGAAGTACAATCACCCAGGTCTCCTTCTGGCGTGTGGTACTAATTCATGAAAATCACACTTCTAGACCCAGCATGGCTAAGAGATGAGCAGAAACAGCACCTAAACGCACCCTCACAAGCCGCGCAGAGGAGTCTGGGAGGGGAGAGGCCTCCTGCCTGTCCCCTCTCCCCTGGACAAGCTTGTGCCCACGCCGATGAACCCCGGAGCGAGTCTAAGCTTCTCGAGCGGCTTGAGCGTGCCCACTCATCCTCTCGTTCCCCGAAAGCACACTGGATGCTGCGGTGTTCGGAGGGAGAGTCTCTAGGGACGTGTGCTTTGTGTGGCAACCACGACTGCTGTGTGGCAGGGCCTAAACTGTGGGACCCCTCTCCAATGTGTTCTTGAGTCCCCGAAGTCAGTCCTCAGCTCGCGTTTCTGTCGCGTGTTTCTGGGGTCCCGAGGCCCCTTGCCCCGCTCTGTCTTCTGTTGATAAGCCAGTCCACCCACACCTCGACGTGTTTCGGACACGGCGTCCTCTCTCCGCAGTCCCCCTCAAAGACTATGAACTTCGCAGACACGGGGACGTTTACGAATTCCGCAGGGTCACAGGGTTAACGCTTCCCAGAAGTGGTTCAAACACCCTCCCTGTGCTCAGAGGGGAGCGCTTGGCACCAAAAGATGGACGTGCCTACTACCTGGGCCCGCACTGCCTTGTCACGGTGCTTCCCGGGCTCACCCCCTCCTAAAGGCGTTCCTTTGCTGGTCGATTCCGGCTTATGCATTTCCTTCGCAGTCTCAGCCCAGGGCTATGCAGCGGTCTAGGCCCTGGTCCGAAGCTTACGAGAGGGCCTCTCGGCCAACGACAAGGGCAACACAATGGGAAATCCATCCTCAGTGACCGCCTCCCAGGCGCCCCTGACCCTGAGGACCTACCCAGCCCGTCACGGGAGGGTCCCCTTTCCTCCTGCGCTCTGGGCCTTCTCCCGAGGAAGACAACGCCAAGAAGAGGGAGAGACAGTGAATAAGACAGCTCTTAGCTGCCTGTTTCTTCGCGAGTTGAAATCACATATTTGCAGCCTTCTCGGACCCCACACCCCACATCTGTAACACGCCCCGGAAGCGTTCCTAAGTTTCTAGGTGTCCAGCTTGCAACGCCAAGAAGTCAGAGCCTAGGAGGTCTTTGACAGCTCTTGCAGCACTCGTCGGTTCTTTGTCACACGCGCTTCCCCCGTCACTTATTAAACAAAAACGTATGTTCTACAGCGCGGAGACGACCCCTGGCATGTGGAGGTTTGCAAACGTAGAAAAGAGAGTTCCTATGTCCTCGACCTGGAGATTACAATGCACCCAGGCAAGGCGAAGAGCTGATGGCTGTAAAGGTTATTGACCTTACCCACATGCAGAAATACTGAATATTAGAATGTGCGATGACATAAGTCTTAGCTTTTATAGAAAGAATTAATAGACAGACCTGAGTGCCTGATCAAATAAACACACGAGCCACGAGCAGACTGAGACGTCCCGGTGACAGCATGACTGCAGCGGGAGAGGACGCAGGGAGGCAGGGCTTGGGGGACAGGTACCCGTGTGGCCTGAGTGTGCTCGTCAGGGCCCTGCCCCCGTGGGTCGGAGTGTGCCTGCGGGAGTGGGGGCGCGGAGAAGGGCGTCCCCCCGTCTGGTCTCTAACATGAAAGCGGACGTCTCACTCACGTGCGCCTGAGCGACACAGAGCGCCCTGTGCCACGCGCTGGGCACCCCCGGCCGGCCCGGCTCCGTGCGGGACCCCAGGCAGCTCATTCTCGAAAACGCACGGCCCGTTGCATGAGCGACCGCTAAGTGGAAGGACCGAGGAGACAGACTGGGGGGGACGGAGGGGGCCTCGCAAGGAGGGGCGTCCGATGGCGAAGCTTAATAGTTCAGTGAAGGGACGCTTCGTGGCTATTCCAAATAAGGGAAATAGCAACGTGGCATATGCGAGTCACCCCGGCAAATGAGGACAATCCTAACAAAAGAAGAGCATCACTGTGACACTGGAACTTTTCCTCACGGCGCGACCACGTCCTGACACTTAGAGGGAGAGAAGCACCGGGCACGAGTCTCAGGTGTGACCACGTCCTGACACTTAGAGGGAGAGAAGCACCGGGCACGAGTCTCAGGTGTGACCACGTCCTGACACTTAGAGGGAGAGAAGCACCGGGCACGAGTCTCAGGCGCGACCACGTCCTGACACTTAGAGGGAGAGAAGCACCGGGCACGAGTCTCAGGCGCGACCACGTCCTGACACTTAGAGGGAGAGAAGCACCGGGCACGAGTCTCAGGCGCGACCACGTCCTGACACTTAGAGGGAGAGAAGCACCGGGCACGAGTCTCAGGTGCATGAGCTCATTGCGCTTTCACAAGTCTTGGCCAGACGCTATTTTCATTTACACCCTACCCATGGGCAGCCAAGGTCTAGGGTGTTTGAACAACTTTCTCGAGCTCACACATTCATAAATAGCAGGCAGAAGTAGCGAACCGGGTGGGTTGACTCTAAGGAGGCCGCGGCCTTTTTTAGAGACACGGGGTCTCCCTCGCCCGTCCGCAGAGCGGTTCACAGTCGGCGATACACCGACGGGCCAAGGTAGGGCGCTGGGAGCCTTCTCCGGGGGTGAGTGCTTTCCTGGGCATAGAAAACGCCGAAACACAGGCCAGAGAAGGCAAATCCTGTGCTCACCACGCATCTTGCTGAAGAAAAGAACCTAAAAGTCAATGAACCTGGGCAGTCTGTCGTGCCACGCTGACTACACACCTTAGAGAAAGGGGCGGTGGGCAGGAACTGTCCGTCAGCTGTCTCCCCTCAGCTGCTCTGCTGGGCGCCCCCCACCCGCACTGCCCCCACACCTCCCGCCCAGGGATGACACAGGACTCCTGGAATTCTGAACAGGTTAGCATAGAAACCGGGACACT
Source organism: Lyroderma lyra (assembly GCA_004026885.1). Classification (NCBI taxonomy): domain Eukaryota; kingdom Metazoa; phylum Chordata; class Mammalia; order Chiroptera; family Megadermatidae; genus Lyroderma; species Lyroderma lyra. Next base: position 55,570 of record PVJL010009362.1, read on the forward strand.
GGGCTGCAGGCCCAGCCGGATGAAGACGCAGGCGAATGCCAGACTGTGAGTGTGGGACCCCGCAGTTTGTGCGCAGGGTTCAGAGGCAGAACCTTGCCTGTGAGTCCCTGAGACCCAGACAGTGTCCACTGCGCTTTGATGAAACCAGTTCGCTATGACTGACCCCTCCAAATCTTGCCTGCGATGCTCGTGGAAACCTGTGTCCGGCGTCACTGAGTTCTCCGAGGGCCCCACCGCACCCGGTCACACACCTCCGTGTTCGCCCCTTATTTACGGAACTTAAGACAAGCGCGTGTCCTCCCCTTGAGAAGCCCCCCCCGGTACTGCCTATTTGGTGTGGACTCTCTTGGAATTGGAGACGTTGACCTAAAAAGCTGAAACACCAACCTTAGCAGCCAGAGGAAAGCTGGCTTTCAAGTCTCGGAAAACACTGTCGCTGTCTGAGGTTGGTCAGACAGAGAACCCACCACGTGAGAGCGCACCCCTTTCGGCGTGGACCCCGCGTGGTGCCCGAGGCCTGTTCAACAAAAGGAAACCCTGTCTGGATCGGACATTGCGCAAATGGAAATTCCTTTGCATTCCTACAAGAATGACTCTCCAACGGACACGAAGGGAGGGACGGGCTCAACACGCCGCACGGCCTGTCAGCGTGGCCCACGACGTGGACCTTCTTCCAGGCGGGGCGCTTCACACATCCGCACGAGCCGGTGTCTGGTGTCCCTCAAGAACGACTTCCCGAGTCACGAGGACCCTCGCGCTCACTCACTCATGCTTCTGTCGCCGTTGGGCAAAGCTTCGGGCTCGGGGAAACCCTGCGTGGCACGGGGATCAGGGTGCTTCTTTCTAACTTCCCATTGTCACCGCGGGCTTTTCTTGAAGTTATTCGATGTACTTAGCATTTCCAATTCGAACCAGAAAGTAAAAAGCCATTCGCCTGAGCTAGAACATTAACACGCACACGACCGGCTACCCGTGTTGAGGTTGCGTGTAGACAGCTTCACACATGCGAGAATTCGTGGTTTGAGCTGACACAGCTTTCCTTCCCATTTCCCAGGAGTTTCATGAGAGACCACATAGTTTTCTTTATTGAACTGGACTCTGGATGGACCCTCTGGAGTCCCCAGTTCACCGTGTTGGCAGCTCACTGCTCATCCTGGGTGAGGACCCCCGGGGCGGGGGTGTAACGTCCTAGTTGTGGGGCCGCGTGCTCGCACTTGTGTCCCCAGCGCTGCCGGCGGCCTGCACCTCCTCCCGCCCGGCACTGCAGCGCGCTGCGGGCAGGCCTGCACGGCTCCCCGCGCACAAGCCTTCGGGTACCGTGTCATCAGTCACCCGCACGGCTGCCTGCGCAGGACTGTCTGCCCGGTGCCTTCCGCTGGCCCTATGCCCCTGGGCCACGCCCTTAACGTGCGAAGCCCCTCGCCACCTAACCTTTATTTCCCATTGTCCCCGTACAAATGCCACGTAAGAAAGCTGGTTCTCTAAAACATGTCGTCTGCATATCTGCTTCCAAATGTGTATTCAGGCCTTTTTTTTTTTTTTAATTTCGCAATTTCTCTTTAAAACAGAGACTGTCTCTGAGGTTCTCTCTGACCAGCCCGGACCACCGGGTCTTTTTCTATTCTGAATGTCCAGAGCATCTTTAAAATAATCTGAGTAATACTTCCATTTGACATATAATATGTATTGACTTTTATAAAATATTATAAAGAGTTATAAATATGTAAACTAAAATTCTGGGAAGCAAGGACATTGTCTTATACTTCTTTGTGTCACCCACGACACCGGTGACATTGCCCTAAATATGCAAGGAGCTCAATAAATACTTTTGCTTGACTATTGTTAATTATGTGAAATCTAAAAGACTGGGTTAACCAGAATATTCTTCACCTTGTTTAATCTGAGCCTTATTTACAGATTTAAATGTATATTATAGATAGATTTTATCTACATACTATGGGATGTTTGCGTGTTTTATTTATAATCAAGATATAAAAAGTAGAAGCGATGAAAAATGCAAATGTGTGTACTCCTAAGGACCTATTTTCTGCTATGATTTCATCGGACTTCAGATTCTTTGATAAAGAGAATTCTAAATCTCTTTGATAAGATAATTCCCCCAAAGAATAATATGTAATTCTATACAACCCTTGGGCTCTCACGGAATTACGAGGCAATGCAAACAAGGCATAAAATCCCTTCCACGAGTCCTGAAATGAAGTCATAATATTTAATCTAGTGACATCCAGAAAGAACAAGGGACCTCAGGAGACATTAAACTGCCCTTAATGATAAAAAATGAATTTCCAGGTTCCCTTTATATCTAATTTAAGCCTTGCA
>PVJL010009363.1:0-10552 GCA_004026885.1 Lyroderma lyra
AAATAAATAAATAAATAAATAAATAAATAAATAAATAAATAACAACAACAAAAAAAGAACAAAATGCTGATCAGTAGTCATCTATATAAAAATGATCCTTAAATACGTAAAGGGAATTCTGAGATGCTGATCGAAATGGATTAAAACCACAGGAGGTTCCCTTTTTCTCCTTTTTACACGTGTTCTCAAAACGGAGTTAGAATACTGCTTTTCCCGCCTAGTTTTCCAAATTAAGAAGTGAATTGAGAGATTAGATTTAGTTGCAGCATGAATTTTACTTGTTAATCAAAGACTTTTTATTTTGAAAAAGAAAATAAAAACTCCATAAAATAAAGTATCGTCAAGATGCTCAGTTCTTTTTATAGGATGAAAACAAATATGCATAACCAGGCACAATCCTTCACACTTAAATGCCAATTTATAAATAGAACTTTACTCAGATGTGACACATAGTCTTCACGGTGAGGTACCCATCTTCATTCCATTCATAAAAAATGGCCACTCATATCTGGCATCAATCAGCATGTGAATTCCTGACCTACTTAGCTGCAGCAGGTCTTTTTGCTAAGTGGCATGTTTAGAGTAGAGGGGCATCAATCATTTCAGTGTTACTAATTTCCATTGTAATGAGCACTTGAGAATGAACAGTAAGTTCATTGTTGAGGAATACATGTGCAATCCTGCTGCTGATCACCACTAAACATGAACTCATTTGCAAACTCTCAGTGCTTGCCTCTGGCACATGGACTTTGGAGGTATGATTTCTGTGGCAATTATCCCACTTCAGTGCTTTGTAGTTAACAAAAGCTTCCATTACGTAACCTTGTAGATCCAGGAGAAGCAGAGACCTGACAGTTGAATTATTGCTCTTAAATTTAAGGCTAACTCTGATAAATTCCGACAAGCCCCGTATCTTTGTCAGCAAGTTCAGTGGGTTGAGGGAAGGTACTAAATGTCTATTAAATCCATTCCCTTTATTCTTCCATCCTGTCATAGCTCTGGTTCAAGTTCTCATCCACTCTCTTGATCAGTTTCAACATTTCTTTTAACTGGTCTTCTGTACTCCAGTCTCCGTCCTGCTCTCCCCACCTCCCAATCAATCTTCCACACAGCAGTCAGAGTGACCTTTAGGAAAGCAAATCTATTATGTTATTTTCCCTCCTTAACATCATTCAGTGGCTTACAGCTGCCTTCAAGATAAAGTACAAACTCCTACACAGAGTAAACAAGACCCAAAGGCGCTTCATGTTTTGGCTTCTGCTCAGGGGCTAGACTCAGAGCCTCTAAACACTAAAAAGATTACGGTGCCCCACTTCCTAGTCCCTTCACCCATACATAATGAAGGAAACACATAGGCATGCTGTAGTTACAGTTATTGCTTAAAGCATTTCTGATTATAAAATTCTGGATAAATTTATCAAAGGTAAATTTCTCTTCCTCTTTTTTCCCCCTTTGCTTTACTGGTATCCCCCAAAATTGGCATACTTAGCCATTTGGGTAGCCTAGAACTGCCTCTCCAGCAAAAAGCACACAAATAAAACAGTAGCAACAAGAGAACTCCACATATGCCATTAAATCATTCATTCACTTATGACTTCACTGTGTGCCAGGCAGTGGACTATCCCATACCAGGGACTGGGGAAACACAGCAAATGGGACCTGTTTAGGCCTCGAGTAGCTCACATCTTAGAAGGGGGAATAGAAAAGGGTTGTAGAATCCTTGGAGATTTTCCAGTGTTTTCTTGACTACCTCTTGTAACAGATATCTCAGCGCTTCTTGCCTCCTTGAAGTCTCTACTGACTGTACCTTGTTCTATGATTCCTTTCCCACAAGGGAGTCCCTTAGATATTTATGGATTTCTCAAAAATTACATAATTCCTTTCCACATGATAGTCCCTCAAGAGTGAAAATGAATACAATTCATTTACTAAAAAATTCGTATTGAACACCTACTGTATGTCACAGTCTGGGAATGTGAAGCCCCTGCCTTAAGCTCCTCATGGTCTAGTGTTGGATACAAACAGATCATCACAAAGCAGTGTGACAAGATGAGTGATGGAGGGGACTGAATCTAGACCTCTGTGTGTGTGTACATATGTGTAAAGAGAGGGAGGAGCTAACCCCACAAAAGGGATTATTCAGGCTGAGAACCATGCTGGGACTCCAGGCAGAGGCAATGTCTGTCAGAACCGACATGGAGGTAGGACCGAGCATGACAGGCTGAAGGAACACTTTGTAGTAGAGGTGGAGAAAGTTAGGCCCTAGACTGATGTGTTTCAAATTTAGTGTACCTGAAGAACTTTTCAAAACACATTTTTCTGGGTTCCACCTACCAAATTCCTCATTTGGTAGGTTTTCAATGAGGCCCCAAAATCTATAGTTCTAACAAGTTCCCAGGTGGTGCTGGTGTTATTAAACTGGGAAACCACACTTTGAAAACCACAACCATAGACAATTAAGTAAGAAACAGATCACAGAAAGTTTGGTATATGAAAATTACATGTGCCCTATGAGTATAAATAATAAAGCTCCGTAGTTGTCCCAAAGTTATGCCTTTTGCAATTCAGTAAATCATTACTGAGTCTTGCCAAATGCAAGGCCTTATTCAAGGTTTACTATTCACGGCATTATTCTAGGGCTAATTCTTCTTAACCTTCACATTCCCAGGAATTTCCAAACCCTTCACTATCTGGGTTTTCACTGACAAAATATTAATTACCTCTTTTGATGACACAGACTTATGATTACCTTAAGCAAGGCTTTAAAGTCAAAAGATCTGAACTCAAAACACAGATTCACATCTTACTAGCCAAGAACACTTGGGTAATTAATTCTTCTAACTGAAACCTTTCTCACTTGCAAAATGAGGAAAACACTGATAGTGACTTTGTGAGGATACAGTGAATTATCAACCTGCACATTGCCTATGGCATAATCAATGCTCAAAAAGTGCTAGCTCAGAAAGGATGGTCTTCTCAGTTAATTATGGTGTGGCAATTGGTTACTCCTATCTTGACCACAACTTCACACCACAAACAAAAATTAATTCCAGATGAATTGTAGAACCAGATGAGAATGATAAACAATAAAGCTTTTAGAAAAAAACATTGGGTAATATATTCATCAAGTTGTAATAAGTAATAATTTCTTAAACGGGGCACAAAAGAACTTAACCATAAAAAAATTTGATAAACTTGGCTACATTAAAAATAAAAATTCTGATTATCCAAAGACACCGATAATAAAGATGAAACTCTACTAACAAGAGTATCTGCAATACATGTATCTGACAAAAGAATATATAAAGAACTCGTACAAATCAATAAGATAAAGTCAACCGCTTAGAAAAATGGGAAAGAACTTGAAAAGGCACTTCATAAATGAGAATTACCTAATGACTAAAAACATGATAAGCTACTCAACTTCACTAGCCATCAGGGAAATAAAAAAAATTATATTACGAACACACACCGGTATGGCTACAAAAACACACAGACCATGTCAAGTGTTGGTGAGGACATGGGACAAGAGGAACTCGCATGCACTAATGGAGGAGTGTAGTTTGCATAACCACTTTGGAAAACTTTTTGACAATCAGTACTGACCAAAGCCAAGCATATGACCGTCCCACAAAACACGAAAGTCATGAAAATGAAAGAGAATATAAACTTTACATTTTATTCTCTTGGGAAAAGTCAGAACTTTTAGGTTCAGAAATGGAGGTGGATTGTGAATGATGTTGGTATACTTGTGTCAGTGGCTGTCTCATATGAAATAGTGAAAGAATCCAAGAAATGTTCTTCATCTCTGAATTTTTAAATATAGTGCCAAGATTCCTCTCAAGCCACATGTATGCTACCAAGTCACTGTAAAGGCAGTCTAATATTATCTTAGTAGATGAGGCTGAGGCAAAGCAAATGAGGGAACAATATAATAAATGAATAAAAGGCGAAAAAACTAAAGAAAGAAAACTATCAAATTCAATTTAACTGTATTCTTTGGAGAACTGCAAACAATCCTAAAACTATAACAGTTATAAGTACGTCTAGAGGAAACTAAAACAAAATAAAATAGAACATTTACTTTGTTTTCTGTAAGGCCAATGAGAAACTGTGAAATTGATAATACCAGAGAGAGACTGGTTATAAAATAACTAGTTGTATTAGTTTGCTCTGGCTGTCATAACAAAGTGCCACAGAAAGAGTGACTGCCAACAACAGAAATTTATGTCTCACAGTTAGGGAGGTGGAAGTTTGCAATCAAGGTATTGGTAAGGTTGATTTCATTTGCGATCTCTCTCTTTAGCATGTGTATGGCCATCTTCTCCCTCTGTCTTCACACCATCTTTCTGCCATGTTCATGCATATCTGGTATCTCTCTTTGAGTACAAATTTCCTCTTCTTATAAGGATACTAGTCAGAGTGAATTAAGTCCATCTTAAGAACCTCATTTTAACTTAATCTCCTTTGTCAAGACCCTATCTCTATACATGGTCACATTTTAAGTACTTGATATTAGAACTTCAACATAAGAATTTTTTTTTTTTTTTTGGTGAAAACAATTCAGTCTATAACACTGGTCCTCAGGAAAAAAATGTATATATTAATGCATATGTTTAGAAATAATGTAAAGAACCTTATAAAAGTAATTAAAAAAATAAACACTCTGCTAACTAAAAACAAACAAAATCACAAAAAATAATGCTAGATTTTTATTTTTGCTCTTGCAATTCTTCTAAGTATTAAAGTATTCTCATTTGTAACAGCTATGACTAGCCAAATGCTTACTGTGTGTGTGTGTGTGTGTGTGAGAGAGAGAGAGAGAGAGAGAGAGAGAGAGAGAGAGAGAGAAAGAGAGAGAGAGGAGAAAAAGAAGAAAGAGACTGAGAGAATTGAGAGGGAATTTTCTCAAACCCCTTTTCTCACTCCTTTTTCTCTTTAGGTCCCTGATACACTGTTATATCAGGCAGCCTTTAAAATGGCTTTCAAAGATCCCTGCCTCCTGCTCTTCATGCCCTTGTGTCATCCCCTCCCCATGAGTATGGCTGGATTTATCGATTCCCTTCTAACAAACAGTACATGGTAGACATGCTGGAATATCACTTTTAATTTTAAGTTACAAAAAGACCGTAGTTTACCTCTTGGGCACTCTCTCAGACTGATCACTTTTGGGAAAAGCCAATTGCCACATCATGAAGCAGTCCTGTGGAGAGGCCCATGTGATAAAGCTTGGAAGCAGGACGCCGTAGGGTGACGACCGCATTATGGGAAATCCCGAGTTAAAACTTGAGCTAAGCAACCCTTGGGTCCCTGACCCACAGAAACTGTAAACCAATAAATGCCTATTGTTTTCAGCTGCTGAGCATTGGAGTAATTTGTTACACAGCAATAGATAAATACAAACTAATACAAATTTAGCCTACAAATATCAGACAAAAATTCCCTTTTGAAGCGGTAGCTCAAAGACATATGAAAAATCAGCAATTCTTTTAAAAATCTATTTCAGACAATTTTTATTAACAACTTTAAATGGAGAATAAAAATCTAGAGTAAGTCCATGTCACAGTTTTAATTTTATTTTTATTAAAAAATGTTAAAATAATTTATTGTTATTTTTTATTAAATGTTTATTTTTCAAAATAATTTATTGGTATGGCGTTGGCTAGTAAAATTATATAGGTTTCAAATGTACAATTTTATAACACAACATCTGTATATTATTGCATTGTGTGTTCAACCTGAAGTCAGTTCTTCCATCACCATATATTTGACCTCTTTGACCTTCTTCTAACAACTCCTCACCCCCACTTACCCTCTGGTAACCACTAAACTATTGGCGGTGTCTATGAGATTTTGCTTGAGTGTTTGTCTTATTTGTTTGTTGCTTTCAGTTTTGTACCCTGTATATGGCTGAAATTATATAGTTCTTGACTTTTTCTGTCTGACTTAGTTCGCTTAGCATGTCACAGTTTTTAACACAAGGAACCTGAAAGAGAGCTGCTTTGCCCTGTCTTCTTATTAAGTGAAAATGGTTTAGCTTGTATCTTAACTTAGTTGCTTTTAATTTTAGTTCTATAATTATTTAGTTTAGGTTGCATTTTCCCTCATTTCAGTTGAAATTTCTTTCCTTTTTAAGAGAAACTGAAAAATCTAAGAATTATCAAAGACCTTGTTTTTAATGGTTTTAATAATAAGAAATTATATAGTTACTATGCAATGCCAGTCTGGGGATAGAGGCAGATTCTCTGTGTACTGCTCACAGATTGTGTTGCTAAGGGTTGGATCCCACCCAACCTCTGAGTCCCACCAGGCTTTGGGCAGCACTGCATGCTATGGTGCTCACGAGCCTACTCTGTCCCTGCAGGATTCTGGGGCAGGCCCGGGTGACCTAAGAGAGTTCATTTTGTACAGTTCTTATGCCTGCACACTTGGTGCTTACAATGTTATTATTTATATCCGGTAAACGTGGCTCTTAGCCAGCACAGTATCTTTATTGGCAGGCTCCAGAGACAGGATGTGAGAGAGAAAAGATCTGCTCTTGACCAAGGCTTTTATAATTACCGATCAACAATTACAGTAGCAATAATTCTACACAGAACAGAACCAAACTTCATGGGCTAGAGAGGTTCAAAGGGAGAAGAGAGAACTGCTGCCCAAGAGGATATTAGAGACAGGGCAGTTCAATAATTTCCTAGACTGACTTGAGGATAACAATTCAAGTTAAAGGACTGCCTTGGATTTTGGTCCAATGGTCTTTTGTTCTTTCACAGTGTGTGTGTGTGTATGTGAGTGTAAATGCGTGCCTGTGTGTCCAATCTAATGGCAGATATTATATCTCTGTGTACATACAGGTAATATAAACTATGGCCAATCTCTTAATGTGATGTTATGCAGCTTATCAGAGAAAAACAGTGGAAAATTAGTTAATGGGCCATATTTTTCTGTTGTCAACAATAATCATTTGTAACTTTAAGCAAAATGTTCCACAACTGTCGAAAATATACAGTATTTTTTAAGTGTTTTAAACATTTTAGTGTAATAAACTATTACATGGGTCTTGACTTCTGAATACCTGAGTTCCAGTTTTGCTGTACCACTTACTAGCTAAGTGGGCAAGTGTTTAATTCTTTGAGCTTCACTTTTTTTACTGGTAAAAGAGGACAGTAGCAGACTTAACTGACAGGGTTGTAAAGTGCTTAGAACACCCCCGCCCCCAACCATTATACAATAAATGTCAGCAATCATGCAAGGGTGGAATACATTTTCCTAAAAGAAGTCATTCTCTACAATATAACCACACACACACTAAAAAAAAAACCTAAGTAGAGGAAGTACTATTATTAGTATATAATCTTCAGCTATAAAACCAAAATGTTCTAATATCTATTACAAGCTGCAACAGTTATAATACAATCCATCTTTCTAAACCATCTTTGAGGTGTTGGTTACTTATTACTACGTAATCTCATTTAAATGGATTCCATGGTATAGAATTTAAGGAGGAACTGCTGTGCAATAGAGATTGCTCTCTACACAATGGAAGATTTCCAGCCAAACTGTATGTAAAAGGATTGTCGCATCGGCTTATGTTATTGGAGTACAGCTATGGTTCCATGGAAAAGTGTTTGCAAACTTTTGATGAGGAATAATAGGTTAAGACAGCTACCATCCTGTAGCCTGCTGGCCATTCCAGTCCCCTTTATATTAGCACATTACCACCTACTATGTCACTGTCACTGCCTTCTAGGCCTGAAAAACACCATCATTTTTGTAATACACATTTGTGCCACAGGCCTCTCTCTGGTCAGGGCCTGGAAAGGTCCTGTACACAATACTTGTTGCCATTACTTTTTTCCACAAAGCACACACAGTTCCACATGATGGAATACAACTTTGAATTATGAAATTGTGAAAGAATATATTTTTATTTTCAAATTTCATTCCACATTGCTGGTTATTGTATAACTTTTAATTCTGTCATCACATAGCCAGTTGCTGTGGAAGGGCACAACCTGAGTCAGAACTGAGAATCAGCTGCTCATCTTTCGAGGAGCACCATAAGGGCGATCTGCGTGAAGCCTCCTGGACTCTCCAAAGCGCACCTCTCCTCTCTGTCCACTGTGTCCCACGTGGCACCCTGCACATGTCTTTATTGTGGCGTGGGTACCCTTGGGTCTCACTTACTGGTTTGCACATCTGTCTTCCCTTCTTAGAGAATAAATCCAGTGTCAGGATTTGGTACTGGGATAGACACAAAACAGATATTTAAAAAATATTGGATAACAAATGAGTGGACAAGAGAATAATAAAAAAAATTAAACATGAAAATAAGAAAATGAGAGTATAAAGCCATCCAGAGAGACTATTATTTCTTACTCTTTTTCATTCACATCAACTGAGAAAAATATTTCCTATAAATTCTGGAGATCCCAGATTATAATGTGGGAATGTATGGAAAGAACCTTTTAGGCCATGCTCTTTCTCTCAGGGGACAGCGGGCGCACAGCCCATGGCATTGAAGGCAGCTCCTCTGGGTAACTTGAGGTTCTAGCCATTCCCCAGCCCACCTCCACACCCCCATAAGTAATTCTGGCTATCTTTTAATTTGAAAGAATTGGAGCTACTTTTCACTTGGGAAAACATAATAAAAATCAGTTCTTCAGTACTAAATTAGGATGGACAACCCTTCTCTTGGGAAGAAAAGCAGTAACTGATCATGATAATGAGATTGTGCAACAAGCTTTGAAAATGCTTGTATCGCATTTATACAGAACAACAGTATTTGTTTATATTTCAGATATTGCTGTCGATTTATAGTTCAGAGCCACAGAGCAGGTAATAAATATGAGTATAACAATTTATTGAAACCATTTTATTACTTTTTTAAAGATAAAAATACTATTTGTTTGTTCAATTCATATTTAACTATAGCATTAAAAATATTCTGCTTTGGATTTTCAAAATCAAGTCTGGCAAGATTTAGCCCATAACACAATAATCCATTTTCCAAAGTAAATATTACTACTGATGCAGTAGTGTACTCACAAAAATTGTGTTCCAAGTATGATGTTAGATTTTTAGTCCATATCATTTAAACTGACTTTACGTGACTCATTAAATGCATTTCCAAAAATAATTAAATGTGTTGCAAGACAAATTCAGCATTCAATTTTAAATCTAAGCAGAACAAAAACTGTAAATTTATATAAACAAAACATAAAAGTTAGAGAAAGTAAAGGCATTTCATTATAGTTTATCATTTTCTATATCTTGAGAAAGTTGTATTTTTCTCTCTAACTCCCTACATTGTAATCAAGGGGATAAAAATTATCTAGGATCTCATAAATGTTATAATTTACAAAATATCACAGAGTTCGTAGTAGTATAGTTATTTTTATCTAAATATTTGGAAAATCTAATGATACAATTAAAATAAAAAATCAAAACACATAATTAATTTAGTTGGATACTCAATGTTAAATAAGAACACTGTGCAATGATACAAAGCTAATTATTCAGTGACAAGTCATCAAATGTATCAGTTAGTATAGGGGAAAAATATACAAGAGAACAGCCCAATGAAATGAAAAAGAAAATGAGATGGAGGGTGTACTCATTTCACTCAGTGACAGTATGCTTGTCAACGCAGAAATCCAGACTGTCTTTGTTGATCTTTTTAGAGCACATTCTGATGGACGCCTTCTGCCTCCCTCCTACTCCATCCCTGGTGGGGTCACGCTATGGACACCTCCTTTTCCACCCTCACCTCACATTCCCATTTCCAAAGCTGTGTGTAGAGCCAACCGTGTTCTCTAGATTCAACCCACACCTCTGAGCTGTCTAACTGCATCTACTTTCCTTTTACTTTTCACGTGTGGAACTGTGGATGTGTTGGACACTTCGGGGCTTCAGCCACTTCAGCAAGGAAAAAACCGTCTGTAGATATAGAGGAATCTTCTGAGATAAGGAGAGTTTAGTGGCAGAGGTGTCCACTTAGGAAGGGACTTTTCAAAAATTTAGTCAGGCATTCTTTGTTTGTAGAGAACTCAAATGTAGAAAATCCAAAATAATGTATCTATTAATTCAAAATTAATTTATTGGGCAAGTGATATTTGACCTGAAGATGAAGAAGAAATGAAGAAACCTTATCCTGAGGAGTCCACAGCCTAGGAAAGCCGTTGCAAAACTGTTTTTATGGTGCAGCATTAAGCTCTTCTCATCACCATTTATTCATTCTTTCTTTCTATCTATCTACTTAATCATCAGTCTAATCACCCATCTATTTATTTGTCTATCTGATCATCTATCTATCTATCCGTCTATCTATCTAATTATCTATCATCTATCATCAACCCATGTAACATCATATACCACTGTAGTAGGATATTTAGAATACTCCACCTTAAATACAGAATGAAAAAGATAAAAAACAAAGAACTGCATGATTTCACTCATATGCGGAATATAAAACTGAAAGCAAAGAAAAAAAGAAATAAACAAACAAATAACCCATGGACACAATCGATAGTTTAATGTTTATTTGGGGACGAGT